>JBAFWW010012228.1:0-12433 GCA_036873685.1 Agapornis canus
TGGAACTGGATGATCTTAAGGTCCTTTCCAAGCCTAACTATTCTATGATTCTATGTTTTCATGGTTTGCTTCCTCACCACCTCACAATTCAAAGCAGGATTCTAATCACTGTTCGACAAACCAGCCTCAGCCCCTCATTTGGTAAATGACCCACTGAAGTAGCTCCAAGCTACCTTCCTTATCATGTGTTGTATATCCTGAGCAGGAAGGGTGGGTTTTGCCACAAGCTGGTAATAGAGGCCGAAGTGTGACTAAATGCCCTAACTGAAAAGGTAAATGTAGGCAAGCCAAACTTCTTAACTTACGTATCTATTTGCATTCTAGCGTATGAACAAAAATACGTGTTCATTACCGTAGTAAAGACTGCAGAAGCTGTTGACCAAGAAAGACATGGAATCAATGGCAATGGTTTAGGCCAGTTTGTCACTGCCAGTGAAGCCATCTAGAATCAAAGGCAATTATTACATATTTTAATATAGAATTCACAATATGGTAAAAAGTACTCTTTTACCTTCAATTTATTTGTTTCTACAGTATCAAACAAATACGCAGTGCCAAAGCAAAACAGCAAAACAGAGGCACGTTGTTTTAATATGCTTTGTACCTATGTCGCACAGACCAATGATTATCTGTAAAGACACAAGCAGTAATATTTTAACTGTGATTAGCCTGTCAAGCATCTTACTAAGACACTGCTGTTTTAGTTTGAATATGCACAGTGTGATACACAAAAATCTTAACCACTTCACCACAGAAATCTTCTTGTGATCAGTTGAGGAAAACAAAATGAGTTGAGAATAGAACTGACACCAAAAGTCACCTCAATTACAACATGACTACAAACAGGAGGTATGTCACACAGTGCATTCAAACACAGAAGTTTAAGCAAGAAGGATGGAGGAAAAGGAGATCTATCAATTGCTCAGTACAGACTTTCAGAAAATATTTCTCCCCCCTCTCCCTGTGGAAAATACCATCATTATAGCTTCTATTCTTATTAAGCCTGCCAGGAGATAAGCTGACAAAGGACTCCATGAGGATTACACCAATTCAGCACCACAGAACATGAGAATTTCTCCCAACTCTATTTATTTTGAAATACTTCTGAGGGGAGCACTATAAACAAATATTTCTGTATGCTAAATGATCAAATGAGAAGTTAAACCAAAAATTACTGAACAGGAAATAGAAAAGCTTACATGTCCTCCCATGGATATCCCAGTCATCCCTAGTGGTCCATAGCCTTCTCTCTCTAGCCAGTGCAAAAGAGCTGCCGACTCTAGAACAAGAGCTCCTCCCATCACGAACAGGTCTGAGACATTTTTTAAACATGATCGTCTTTTCTCCCAAGAAAAGGAAAATATAGCATTTATTTTCTAAGTTAGAGTTTGACAGTTCTCATCATTCTATAGACATACTTTTACACAAAGCCTTTTTACAATCCCAGAGAACTTTGGAGCTCAACTTTGATCCAGCAGGAGAAAAAAAGCAAGTCCCGATTCTCTGGCACTTGTACATTTTCATCTAAGTGAGGACTAGAAACAAGGCACCTGCTAAGCTTCTAACATAATATCACTGATAGCCTCATCTTCTAGAAACAGACATTACCAACATTAGAATGTCATTAGTAGTATTCTCCTGTCCTGTAAAGCTATAACAGATCTTTCAGAAGTGGAATCAAAGTGATACTGTCCTAGACTACCCTTACACATCTCATTTGCAAAACCATTTCTTTTTTTGTTTCCTTTTTCTCTCTATTATTTACCTGTTTTACATCATTAAAAAATTGCACACAACACTTGAAGACCAATCAGTATGCCAGCTTTGGAAGCACCCATCAGTGTCACTGTAAGACTGAAACTGTGAAGTGGGAAGTTTGTCACGGTACTGAGAAATTCATGTAGGGTACTGCAAAGCACTAAAACACAGAAGAAACAAGCAAAAAAAGGGAGAAAGCTATTCAGCTGAACCATCAGAGGCACTAAAAAGTGTGTGTGGGGGCAAGTGTTTTACAGAGCTATTAACACACCTCTAATTTGGGGAAAGGAGCTGTGTATTTTCAGTATCACACAGGTTACAAAAGGCTACTGGCTTCTTCTGCCAGCATGCAATCACACTTGAGACACCCTGAAGCACAAGGACAAAGCTTACTGTGCAAGTCACATAAATGAACTGCGCTGCTGCAGGCCAGTATTTATAAGCTAATGTAATTCTTTCCTCCAGCTTTGTTACCAGATTCTTCAGTCCCCTCCAGCTGATGTATTTATGAGATAGTTACAAGCATATTAACTAAGCCTAAACTGCTGCTCTGCAACCTTGTACCAAAGAGTAACAACTGCTGGTCCGGGTATTAGACTGAGGACTCAAAGAATCCTCCTCTACATCATGCATATACCAAGTCCTCAAGCTGGACAACTGAGAACTGAGTCAGAAATATCCTCACCAAAATATTTAGTTTATCCTTCTACATCAAACTCTCAGTAACTGGAGAAAAACCACCAATGGATGCATTCCAAAACACAATCTCCTGTCACTTTCCTGTAGTATTCCACTTCTAAATGCAATAATAAGTACATGTTTAAGCAGTTTTCCTACCAAAACAGCAATTTTATAACAATTAATTTCTTTAATATTTTTCTTTAAAAAAGCAATTCTTATGCTGAAATAGATATAAATCTGCAACTGCTTTGAAAAAGAATCAATTTTTAAATGGATTTTTTTTCCCCTTTATTTTTTTAAGGTTTTGGATTCGGGAAGTCCAAATAAAACCTAGAAAATCTAAAAAGCTGTAGTATGAGACAGTGCTCCAGGTCAAGTCCTAATAGAAAGGACAGGTTTAAAAATAAATCTCCTTCCATTCATCTACTCATGTTAATGTCCAAGTTAGGATTAAAAAGGATTAAAACACCAATTCACATTTCACCTTTAGGAAATACTGGTTGCCTAATACAGCAGCTTTGCCTCAGACACATACCCTGCTGAATTCTGTTAATACTGCAGTGCTTCATGACAACCAGGACCCCCTAATTAGGCTTCTGAATTCATATTTAAGAAACTGAGGAAGCAAGTCCTGTAAAATACTGAACACTGCACAGTTTCCACTGATTAGCAAACAAGCAACACTGCATTTATTTACATGTCTGACTGCAAATCTTTAAAATACCTTGGAAAAGCAAACTCTTAGCAATTATAACAGGGAAATACACTACCTGCACAAAGCTAATCCACAGCTGTCTGTATTATAATTGCAGTATTTGTACATGTATGGTTGTGAACAGGAAAATAAATGGGTACTTGCATTGCACACATTTGAATAAACTGGTGTGTGCATTTACACAACTTGCTTCATCTCACCCTACACTGAACCTGGTGCCAACTTCCTTGATCACTGTGATCTCATAACACAAGAAATAACAAAGCAGTCTAGCAGAGGGTAGACAATTTCACATTAGCAGGTTACAAGCACTCCATGCTTGGGATATTTTTTCTCTCAATAAATTATCAAAGTTTACACTACTTTGAGCCTCTTGAAGGAAAAAAGAAAGGTGGCATTTCAAAAGGATAGCAGCTATGAATGTAACAGGAATACTTACAATTGATCCTTAGGTTTTCTACAGCCATGTAGAAGACTCAAGTTAAAGAAAGTAAAAAGTTTCCACATAAAAAATGGCAATTAAATAAACACACAAAAAATAAATCACATACACAAATAGAACAGATTAATTAAAATCTGGAACTGAAATCCCAAACATTTAACTGGAACTTATATGTAGTTTAATGATGCCGTTTGTAATGTAAGATTTGACTTTTGTTAGGTATATGGGTAGGAGAAAAGTGTAACTAGGCATCCTATTTAAGAAACCTGAATAGCAGTATTATAGAACTTACTGATGAGTTGATGACAGGACAGAAATTCACCTTTTTTCTTTTTTAAATCCACTCCAATCTCAAATGGTAGCAGCAAGTTTTCCCAAAGTCCCTGAGGTACCAAAGGGCTGCATTTGAGAAGGGAAGGCCAGAGAGGCAACCTTCTTTCCTGTCAACACATCCAAAAGTCACACAGGATGATGCTGAATGAAGGCATAGTTTTCACTCTGTCATGGCCAAAGGGATCATACCAGTACTTTGATCAGTACCCGGATTCACACCAAGACTTTAATGTCAAAGACATTT
Source organism: Agapornis canus (assembly GCA_036873685.1). NCBI lineage: Eukaryota > Metazoa > Chordata > Aves > Psittaciformes > Psittacidae > Agapornis > Agapornis canus. The sequence goes on from JBAFWW010012228.1 coordinate 4,174, forward strand.
TTAAAAATGCCAAAAATTAGAAAAGCAGTACTTGGTGTAAAAGTAGTGCATTGTATTAACTCTGCCCCACAACATGTTTCTGCAATGCATTGCTCTTTGCTTCTGTCCACTTGAGAAGTCCACTGGAAATCAATCCACAAAGCAGATATTATACCAGTGTCATAAGTCTTCTGCCTTCCAGCAAGAATAAAATAACTATGGTGCTTTCCACAGAAGGATATAATAAGGGTTTTCTAGCAATAGGGAAGCCATACAGGCTTCTTTAATCATTGGGCGTGCCATTAATGTGCGTCTCCTCCAGAAGTGCTAAAGATAAGATGCACAAACATATATTAAGATAAAATCTGAATCTTAAGTTACTCAATAACAATCAATTTTATAGTTTGCATACTTACATGATCTCCAGTGCCTGCTAAATGAATGCACACAGGTCTGTGCTTGCTGTTCCATCTTCTGGGTATGATGAACTGAAATCTATGAGAAACAAATACCTATTTTAGCAAAGTAAGTATATCTATTTACAAGCTATGCCACAGAAATTAATCTAAAACAAAACCAAAAAAGACAATAAAGTATGAAGAATTACATTGCTGAATCTCTGGCAGTTTCCCTGCATGGGTTAGAAAAATAAACACATACAACAAAGAAAGGAATCCAACAGTAAAACAGAGTAAATCCCAAGCAAGAAAAGGACCCAAGCTGCAAGATCATGTCCCTAAAAAAAGACCACTACCTCATAATCACTCCTTAAATTTGGCAGACTGGAGAAATGGAACTTCAGATGAGGAGCAGCGTAAACAAGTAACTAACTAAACAAGACTAGCTCTCCTAGGCAGCATTGCTATTTCTGTCCTGAGGCACAACAGCTGAAATCGAAGATTAAGATGAGCAGTATATTTAAATTAAATAATAAATACATAAAATAAAATAGATCAAAACCCCAACATACAAATAATGAAGCTATTCTATACACAACAACAACTACTCAACCAACATCTGCTGCTGCTACTCAGGTCACTGACGCTAACTCCTGGGCAGGGGAGAAATCACTTCTGAGCCACTAGTGTTTCTCCCACAAGATGGAGCACTGTTACCTACAAATGTGGTACTCTGTGGAAAAGATTATTCACAGGATGCACAACGATCATAAGGGAAAGTTGCAGAGCATTTCAAAGCTGTAACAACACTGTACAATGTAACAGCATAATTTGTCTACAGATGTAAGGGAACATATATAAAGAAACAATCAATATACTATATTTTCTAGTATAGTACTAAGTCATCCAACAATGTTAAGAGACAGTTTCTTTCTGACATTCCTTAGTGTTACTTGTTTGACTGCACATAAAACCACCAACCAGCAGTATTGATAAAATTGACAATGCCAGTATCAACCTGCACTGACAAACTTCCATGTTTTAACATTGAAGTTACTAAGCAAAGCTTGGGGAGAAAAAAATTCATCACAAAAGTTTAGCTCAAAATGAAAAGCAAAGAGAAATTATGCTTGCTTTTCTTCTGGTTATTTGGGATAACCCCAGCTTTCTGGGCACCTTTGTGCACAATATTTGTATTCAGTGTATAGGGAAAGCTGTAACTGTTCCTTCAAGTATATTATGACAGGCTTCTTTCACGTAAACAGCTTCTCCTGCTACGTATAAAACAAAGAACTAATGTCCTTCATTAGAAGCAAACCAAAACAGAAACAAACAACCAAATTATTTAAAAAACTCAGGGTATTCCAAAGCTTTGTGCAATATGATTTCTACACCAAAAAAGTATGTACTTTATATAGGGGACTTTTAACTTATTTACACAGTGATTAAACTATCTCATGTACTTATTTTCACTTTTGAGATCAAAATCTATTCCAACATGTTAGTATAAAAACCAGCTTGAAATCTTTTACAGAGAATTTGTATCATAATAAATTAGCTTCACAATAAAACTACTTACAGACCATTCTTACTTTGCTATAGTAGTTTCAGAAAGGAAATAGCACTTGTTTCTCTCACCTTGCTATAAGAGATTCAACTGGCAGGATACCTGGGACATAATGAGCCAATGGGGAAATAAAGTGCCCCTCAAGGATTTTACAGTCAGATTGCTCCTCAGCCTACAGAGAAAATGGGATGATAGCATATGTAGAGAGTTTAACTTACTCTGAAAGCCAATTTCTTAAACCAGACAAATTTGTTATAGGATAAAAATAGACTGAAAATCTGTAATACTGTCCCATTTTAAATAACTTTTGTAACACATATTAAGTTTACAGCATTTTTTGAGCTTTGAGATCCAACACCCCAGTTATTGTAGTACTGAGGAAAAAATAAAACAGGAGCTGTAGAGCCACTGCTCTATTCTCTCACAGTTCCATTCCCCTCTAGCAGCCAACACAACTGCTCATTCTTCCATCCCTTCCAAGCCCATTTCACTTCTTTGCCATTGCCTCCCAATTCTATCCACAGCAGATCAATTAAAAAAGTCAAAGCAACAAACTGCTTAAAGCTTTCAGCTTTCCACAGCCTTGACCAGGAGTACATTTATCTGACTTTAGAACTACTCTTAATTTCTGTCCCCTATGCACACTTTCTAGATTTAATTCAGACATCAGGAAAATATAGATTCACATGATATTAAGATTCAATTGTATAAAAGCAGCCTGGTAAGTATTAAGTTAATTTCACCTTTATGTACCATCAGGAAAATAACTTTGGTTAAACTGCATCACATCTTGCTTGTAAGTACCTTGTCAATGAACACTGGGTAATCTTTTGAAACCAGCGTCTGGCATTTTTCCCTGTTTCCAATAATCTTTCTGAATTCGAATATTCTGTTGAAAGGAAACAAGTAGAGAAGATTCAACTTTTAATCTAAAAAAAAGAGAAGATACATGTATGAAATTTCAGGAGCTAAAGTAAAGCACAAAGAAAATAAAATTTAAGAAGCCAGTTTTGCATTTACAGATTAATCAGTTACCAAAGGGTAGGTATATAAGAATGTTTTTCAGTTAAAAAAACCCAAAACCCAAACAATTCAAGTATATTGCTTATGGTTACACAGCTCTTAAACAATATTTTACACCTGGTAAGTTGAAAAGTTATGTAATGTTTCAGCCAAAGTAAGAAATAGCTCAGCTGCCCACAGCAAAGTATTGTTGCCAATACAATGGTCTGAGATCTAGCTGGAAACAAGTTTCAAGCAGGACTCAGGGAAGCTCATGAATGACAAAAACTGGAGGGTAAGGTTGATAGCTGGAAGGTAAGGCTACCATTAAACGCCACCTGGGTAAGCTGGAGGAACAGGTCAACAAACATCCTAAGGTTGAATGATTAAATGGCAAAGACTTGCACCTAGGATGGAACAGCACCATGCAACAATATAGGATGGGAACTTCCCAGCTTTAGAGGAAAACACATAGGGTTTCTGGTGGACAGCCAGCTGAACGTAACCTAGCAGTGCACACCTGCAGCTGGGAAGACCAACAGTATACACTGCATTCAGCAAGAGAGCAGCCAGTAGGCTGAGAGAATAAGGGTTTCATTCATTGCCTGGGGAACAGGTTAATGGGGAAATCTGGTTGCTTTCTTCTGCTATTTATATGGGCTGCAGAGTCTTCCAGAAAAAAATGAAGTGAGGCTCTCCTCACAGTTACACAGCGAGAGGACAAGAGGCAATGGCTGTGCATTACAACATAGGAAATTCCTACTGGAACAGAGTAAGATTTTATTCACAGTGTTCAAGCACCAGAAAAGTTGCCCAGGGAAACTATAAATAATCTCCATCCTCAAGGGACTTATTTCTTATGTAAATCAAATGAATGCAGTGCCAACTGACTTGAGTCAGCTAAGAAGTTAGCTTTGCTCTGAGTAGGGATTTGGACTAGATGCCCTCAAGATGGCCCCTCAACCTAAATACTCTATGCTAAGAATAGTTTGCTTGTTGTGATTGTAAATACACACAACAATGTTACCTGTCCAACTAAAAGAGCAGATTTGGATGGAAAGTACAGAACAATAGTATAACAGGAAAGATCTGTTCACCTTCTTCCTAATACACAGAAAACCAAAATGAGGGAAAGAAAATACAGTTTACCACCCCATCAAAAATAGCTCCTACTACATTGCCTTTGTTTTTCTTACACAGAACAGGAAGTGCATTAAGTATTTCTGAGAAAATGAGGGCAAACACGTAAGATGTGAGTGTGGAGGTAAACTAAACACAGACATGTTCTGTTTCACATTCTATCTTCCAAAAATACTGCATTCCTGTATTTCCTCTGCAGTCAGGAGGATACCCAAGGCTAAATCTTGCACGTGTTAGAGGAATTTCAGCTCTTGTCAATAAGTCAAGGATAAAGCATTAGGACATCGACAGTCATCACATCAAGGGTGTGCACATAAAACTTTGGATTACATGTAGGCAGGGTAGTCTGTAATATCAGTCAATGTCAGTTGATGCTTGAAGAGTAAGAAATGAAATAATTTATTTTAATGGAGCCTCACAGCAATCACTTAAGAAAAAAAAAAGGGAAAGACTGCTGACACTGTTTCTGGCATGCATACAGGGAGTCTTGCTGTCTCCTCCCACTAGCCAGTGTGAGGAGCTGGGAGGAGGTGGTATTCTTCCTTCTTCACGTGAATCCAAACTGTTGGGGAACAGCTCATCTTCTTCCCATTCAAGAACAATACATAGAACAAATTCTTCTTCCATTTCCCAGCCCAGCTGGCCAGCAAGCCTGCCTCATGTTTCCCCCACTCCTTTTGATCTCATGTGAGAGGCTTCCCCCCTTTTTATGAAAAATGAATAGCCAACACCATTATTACTACCAGCAATGCCTCCTTACTTCTGTTCGACACGAGTGCGAGTACCCTTATGGAAGCCTTGCCTAGAATTGCAATAGCTAAAAGCAGAGTTAGCCAGAAGTTTCCCTACGCAGATAGTAATTCTGTTGGGAGACAAAGAGGTTGGAGGTGTTAAAACTTCATGTCTCACCAAGAACCAGAAGTTTTTAAGAGAGGGCTTTGATAACACTAAAATGTGCCATTTAAGATACACGCACATGTAATGTAATACAGAAAGGCTGCCATAAAAAACACCCCACATTTTTTGCTTATTCCAATAACAGTAAACATTTTAAAAAGCCAGCATTCTTATTTTGCAGGCAAGTCTGCTACTAAGAGAAAAATCAACTAAAGAGACATATAAAGCAGTTCAAGTGCCATTTCAAGATGAGATGTTTCACTTGGACTTAAAACCAAATAATCTCCCACATAACTCCACTGCTATCCACAGTGAACAGAATTTCATTTCATTTTTTTAAAACTTTTCTTTATTGATTTTCAAATACATAGCAAATAGCTTATTAAAAGAAAATTTATCATTTCCTATTTAAATCTTATGTGATACATGATACATATTGTTCAGTCACTTAATATTGAAACTTAGGAAATGCACATGCACAACTTCCAGGTGTTACTCTTAATAATAACTAATAAAAATCAACTAATACTTAAAAATTAAGAACTAACTTTCTTTTTTGTCTTTTCCTTATTTTCAAGAAATCTAAAAAGAACAAGTTTACCACTTTGGGATAGAAGAGAAACTTCTGTTTACACCTTACACTTGTAAAGCTCATTGCTATTACTAAGAAGTCAAAAAAAAAAGCTAGCAAGATCCTGTTTAATGTTACACAGAACAACTCCTCTGCAAAAATTCAGCAAGTTTTGGTTTAAAAAAAAAACATTTTCAGAGATGCTGCTTGCAATATGTTATTATATATGCATAAGGAATAATCAAACCGGACACATACATTCTCTCAAGAAGAGCCTTTTAAAACAGGAACACTGAGCAAACCACTCAGAGACTTCTTTTAAGACCAGTTTCTCCCTTCAAATGGAAACAAATGCTTTTCCAAACAGAACAAACTTTAACAGTTTTGTTTGTTTTTAAAAACAGGATAGTAACAATTGCTGGTACTTCAAGGATGGGTTTAGGGTTTTTTTAATAAGAAGTACTGTTTATACTGTTATTTAACAAGTCACCTTTTCAGATCCTCTGGCTTTCCCCATCCTCTGATGAAAAGTTTAGTGAGGAGAAGCTTTCTGTACAAGACATCTAATTTACTTACACCCATTAGCAGGACATCTAGAAAAAAAGAGCAAATGAAAACAAAGCAGTTAAACAGGTTGAGTGGCAAGTTCCTTGATTGTAACACAGAGTAGCTTCCTATTCTGTTGTCTCTATTAATGAAAAGCCATACCATTTTATTCCAAGGAAGTTAACCTTGATCTTCAGGTCAATTATTTTCATGTTAAACAGAAGACAAGTGCAGGTAATACAAACTCCAGGTGGGTTTTTTTTGTTTGTTTGCCTGGGGGTTTTCTTTGTTTTTTCATTTTTTAGGAAAATGGAATTTAGGACTAGGGTTTTAACATGCCTAATGTAGGCAGAAATTTATTAAGTAACTAATGAGAAGCCAAATGAAGAGGCACAGAAGATCACAGAACTACATCTTCAACCAGTCCTAAAGTCAACCTGTACTTTAATTGAACTGATAAAACTAAGAGTGGCATTGATGTCTCTGCCCCGTCAATACAGCAGCGACAGCACAAACTTTTCAGTCAACACAATGCTTTCACAAACATATCTCAGAAAGGAAGCTTGAAATAATATTTAAACAATTAGAAGACTGAATCTCTGGCTATGTAATTATTCACTGATAAAAAAATAAGAAAGAAAAAAAAAGTACTGATGCAGAGAAAGCTTATTTTTGTAAGCTTGTCTTTGTTGGAGTCTTAAACATATATCCTAACCTTTATTTTACTCATTCCTTTCCAAATTTCACCAACTCATTCCTTATGGTTTTGAAAGTGATACTCCCATTTCCCTCAGGGAAGAAATCACACCATCAAAATCCTTGCCAGTGTAATTTCTGTCTTAGCAAATACACTAGCCTGAGCATAGCTAAAGGAAACAAGATTTTATGTAAGTTGAGCATAATTTTAAAGCAATACTTACTGAAGTAAACAGGGAGCCACTACTGTGCTTTTCCAATGGGGGGGAGCGGGGTGGGGGTGGGAAGAGAATTTGAATTTGGTTTCTTGCTTAGCAGAATACAGGTGATTCAGCTAAAAAAAGAGCCTCCAAGGTCTGTGTACACCTAAGAAAACAACAGATTTAATGATCAATGGTTAGCAAGTTCCCTCCAACTATTTTCTAGGATTTCCAGACCTCTCCATACTAAACGGACTAAACTTCATCACGCTCCAAACCAGGGTATGGTTGGTTTTTTTCTCATTTTAATCCAAAATTCATTTATTCTGAAACACTTTAACATGGTCATTCTTAAAATACGCTTGTCTGAATATAACAAATAAAAATTGTGGTCAGATTAACAAATACATTTCTTTGCACTTCTAAAAAGCCAATGCTTAAAGTGTTTTTCTTTTTTCCATATATTGATTCTTATAAGTTATTACCAAAACAGAAATTACAGACAATTTAAGGTACATCAATACTAGAACAAGCATTCTAGAAAGCCACCATGGTTCTATATGCTGTCACCACAGGGCAGAAATAAATACCTGAAACCATCAGAGAGTCAAAGTGGGGACCTTGTATTTTAACACAAGTTCGTACTCCACCAGTTGCAAACAGCTGACTCTGTCAGCTCATTATTCTGACCCGTACCTGCTTGGTTTAATAGAATCACAACTTCAATACAGTCTTTTTCCTTGCTCACTCTGGAGATACCCATTGACCACAAATGCTGTTTGGGCTGTCAGATGGGAAGTGTTTGCAGGGTCCCTCCTCTGCTTTTTGGAGCAGGGGGAAAGCTTGGCATTTTCCTGGTGCTTGAAGAGAACTGGGGGGAGAGACAGGGACAGTAATACACAGCAGACCCTCTATGGGGCTGGGAAAACAGTTCAGAATGAGTACACATGAGTAAATCGATGCTGTCAAAAATATACTGAAACTGGGTTTGCTTACCAGTAACAGTGAAAAGAAATATGAATGAATGCTTTGATGTTTAACCAAGCAGATCTGTATGTTTTGTTAGTTGGGTTTTGTTTTGTTTTTTTTGTTTGTTTTGTTGTGGGTTTTTTTTTTTTAAATACCTATAATAAATCTGCTCTTGATTATACTTGAGTAAACTGTCATCTGTATGTATTTGAATGTGTTTTGTCAGTAAGACAGTAAAACACTAGTATGGCTGAGTTACTTGGTTGAAAAATGTAATGAGCATGCTAAGGGACTT
>JBAFWW010012236.1:0-20927 GCA_036873685.1 Agapornis canus
CCGAGGAGGCCGGCGGCGCTGAAGGGAGGACGGAGCTGGGGCAGGGCCCGGCGTGGCGGGGCGGGCGCTGGGGTCGGGTGTTTGGCGAGGAAGGGGCCCTGGAGGTTTCAACTTAACGCCGGATTTGAGGGGCTTGTATTTATTTCCCTTTTGTGCCCTTCGAGTCCCCCTTCGCGTCCTGCCTTTCACCACCCTGGCCTTGCCTCAGCCTCTCCGGTCTTGGCAGCCTCAGGGAGAGTCCCAGGGGATTGTGTGGCTTTAGGATATAGCCCTGAGGTTTTTGCATTAAGAGTAGAAGAGGAGAGTGGCTGCGCTAGCCACAGAATTCCTCCCTGTGGGAAGCACAGGTGTACAGAGGAACGCTTAGCCTTCAGAGACTGGGGTGCCACAGGCTGGGGTGAGAGGAGCAGCTGGGGTGTATTCAGCTCCTACATCGCTTTCGGGCTGCACCTCACCACTCATGTGCCAGGAGCTGCTCAGATACATGTCGGCAATCCCACCATCCCCAGCTGGAGGCGTTGCTGCCATCTGAGTGGGAGGCTACAAAGGCAGCTTTCAGTGAGTTGTGACTATTAGGCAGTCACTCAGTGGGTTGTTTAGAATGGCGGCTGTGAAACGCTTAATCTGCCAGAACCACCTTCCCCCTATCTCTAGTTACTTGTTCCAACTCATTTCCACCCTGTCCTGCTGTCTCCATGGGTGGGTGGCCACGTGCAAACCTGTTTGGGGAGATGCTCCATGTGAGGAATAATTACTTCAAAAATTTAGCTGTGCTTTCAGCAAGATCAGTGCATACTGTGGTGTCTCAGTGTTTGGGTGGGACTGTTCATCTCAGAAATGATGCCTGCCCATGGCAGGGGGTTGGAACTAGATATTCTTAAGGTTCTTTGCAACCCAAACCATTCTATGATTCTGTGGCTTGGCCTGGCTGCTTTCCAGAGCCATCGTGCTGGTGTTTTATGTGAGCATGAAGCTTCAGTGGATTCCCAGATTGTGCTACATAATTTTTTTTTTTTACATTGTAAATTAGCTAGAAATGAGTAAAATATCCATGCTTCTCGTGACTGCTTTGATCACTTTTTTTATTGATGCCACCCAGGAGAGTATTGCAAAACTGAACATTAATGGTTTTCTGATTAAATAAATAGTGTGTTTAATTTAAAGCATGCCAGTTTTATAATGCAAAGAGGGGGTTTATAAAGTTTATATGAGGTTTTTAATCTGTCAGACTGTCAGGGCTCAGTGTCTTTGAGGTGCTGATTTCAGTGAGCTCCTCAGGTACAAGAGTCTCTGTGGACAGAGGGAATGAGAGATTTGCATATTAATGCCAGTTTGGACCATGGGCACCAAAAGCCCAGTACAAGATACCTGTAAAAAGAGAATTGGGAGGGCAAGTTTATTTTGGTTGAACTGTTAAAGTCTAGATCTCATATCATTAAAATGCATAGTGTATTGATATTCCTAGTAGAGTAGGATATAAAATTAAATTTCAATGTGTTGATTTTGCATGTTTTTTTTTAAGGTGATCAAAGAGAATAACTAACTGGTAGAATTATGGTGTGACATAATCTAATGATAATGGCACTATAAAGTGTAATGGCTCTGTTGAGTTTAGAAGTATGTTGGAGATACTGAATTTCTGCCTGATTTTGAAATATGCCATAGCTGTGGTTTTGGAGATAGACTTATACATCTTAGTAAATGATTTTCCTGCTATGTATAATTATTTCTTTAGCTAAAAATTCACATATAATCTCTTTCTTTATAAAATAACTGCTTTTAATGTTTCCCAAGCTGAACAAGTAATTTATTTAACTTCAAAGGGCATGCATATGTAAGCATCAGAGTTGTTGTGTGGATTGCTTAATTGAGCTTGTCTTCATGCCAGCATCAGCTTCAATTAGCAGGAGGATGCTCATGTTGCAAACCAGTGCTAAAATATTTGGGGAGTTATGGCACATGCAAGCCAAGCGATTGCCAGTTCCAGCATTGCAGTGCTAGTTCTGTACCCCACACTGTCAGCCTGTGTTTAAAGAGCAGCTTAGGTTATGGTAGGTACTTTAATGTGTGGCCAGGCAAGAGCAACCTCACACTTTGTTGTTGGTCTTAGGTCAAGATGTAAGAAAACCCCTGCTGTTAACTCAGACATGTCAGCCTTCCCACAGTTTACAGAAAATAGGATGAAAAATAGCACCTGAAGATGTTCAGAAGGAGTTTAAGTTAAAATGGAAGTCTTGCTGTGTTGGCAGAGCTTGGGTTTGTATAGCCTTTATTGCTCTGGGAGCTCCCTTGCTGTGTGCAGTGTTTTCACAGAAATGACAAAATATCTCAGATGTCTTCAGATTACATTCTTAGTAGCTTTCAGAGGTAGAATACACCTGTACAGTTGCTCACAGGTTCCAGGACTCAATCTCCCTGACCACAGCTTGGCACAACACTTTGCTGAAAGGGGCTGGCTTCTTTCTGCTTGGGGGAGGGAATTCCTGTCTCCAAGCACCAGCTATGCTGTAACTGAGGCAACGAAGCTGAGTGTGTCAGAGGAGTTCACCAGGCTGGAACGGGCAGAGGGACTGGTAACACAGGCACCTGCAGGTAGTACCTGCTCTCATGCTGCATGCTCATGCACTTTGTGGATGTGTATGGCATGCTGGGCATCTCTCTTGGTCTCTTTTCCCATTCCTTTTAACATGTGCATAGTTCTCATGGTAAGTAATGGGTCTGCCGTAAACTACAAGTCGGGCCTGAGAATCCCTGGGACTATAGAAGAGAACAGGCCGTGGGGAGGAAAAGAGTTTGGGTGAAAGTGGAAAGAGTATGGTGGAAAACATCATTCTTGAAAGACATCTGGGGAGTTAGAAATATTAATATGAAAAGTGAGTTTGGAAAGGAATGGAGAATGAGCGAGCGTGTGATTTGGAGGGGAAGAAAGCTTCATGTTGTAAACAAGGAGGAAGAAAGCTGGAATTTTTATTCTTCCTGGCGGTTGGGATTGACCCCTTGTGTAACATCTGAAATGAGTCTCATTCTTTTTCAGTGCTGCAATGACAAGGATGTTTATACCAAGGGGGAGGACTAAAAACTTTTGAGCAAACAAAAAAACAAAGCAAGATGAAGCCAACACAGAGCTCAAGGCTCTTGAGGGTAAGTTTTTTCTGCAGTGACTGTGGAAGACTGGTTACTTTTTCAAAACTTCACCTGAAATAGGCCATTACTGATGGCTAGCAGTTTGACACTGGAAGAAGTTGTATTTGAAGACACTCATTCTTGTTGAATATTCTTTAGACCTAAGCCTTTATAATATATTTCTTGCTAGGAATTCCTTTGCTCAAGTATTTTACTTTCTGAAAGGTTAGGCAGCATATAAAACAAGAGTTGCTTTAGAATGAATGATGGCTTTCTTAATAACTCTATTACCTTTAAGAATGGACAAACCTCCTAATAAAGAGCATGGTTTGTTCATTTTTGAAGTACCCTAAGGCCCAATCTTTTAGTCATTAATCAAATGCAATTCATGCTGTCTTTAGTGAAATATGTCTGGCAGTGATAATGTCTTGATTTCCATGTGCCTGTGTGCAGGCACACTGGAGAATACCAAGGAGGTAAATAAGGTCAATTCTTTCTCAAGTTTTATTTCTAAATGGGGTCTGCTTTGATGTTGAGGAGGGCATAGCTTTGTTTGCTGGAAAACTAGGTCTGAGCAACCTAGTTCTCCAGTGATACGTTAGAAAGCAATAGCCAAGTGCTAAAAATGTATTTAAAATTATGTAAAAATCATTAGATGTTATTCAAACACCATTGTATTGAGTAATAACTTACTATGTCATGATGATTTAATTCACTGCTGTTCAGATACCACATACTTCCACCTCCTTTTCTGATAGTGTGATTAATTTGGAATTTGTACCTTAAGACTCTCCTAAACAGATCTGATTTAGGAAGCTCTGAGCAGATTAGGGGTGAGGTTTTGGCCTATTTTAAGGAAAGTTGTCATTAAAAAACATTTTAAAGCACTGTGAGGCTGAGTAATTCTGAGAAAATATCCTTAGAGAACTTTATATGGAGTCATGGAAGGTGACCTTAAAGTATTGTCATTCTGAGGAGGTAGAACATAGTCCTAAGACATATTAGGTATGCTAACATTTGTATTACGAGACTGCAGAGTCCTTGTGAGCATTCTGTTCTTCCAGTGGCATCCTGGCAATACAGCTTTTGCTGAAACAGGGTCATTATAGACATGAAAAAAAAACCAGTGGTTTTTTTTTAATCTGTAGTAACACAGTTCACACAGCTGTGACTGTTTCAGTGTCCAGAACTTGGCAGTCTGGTAGGCTTTAGTATTTTAATGTCCAATGTTTATGTCATCACAAACTCCATGGGGAATTCTTAGTGTAACTGAAGATATTTTAAACAATTTGAATTGTTTTCAGTGATATAAAAATGTTGTGGGGTTTTTTTTTGATCTGACATTTTTTGTTCATTAGAGGTTTGATCAAATGACTACAAAGAATGGTGCAATCTGAAAACCTGTTTTGCTGAGGAATGTACTCCAGAGAATGACCATTTCCCTAAAATTATAAAAGATGCATTACATCATTTTCAATCAAAACTGAAAGTATTTGGTCTTTTGAATTAATCTTTTTTCGAAACAGTGTATTTCATGAATGTCTTTGACATTGTTTTCCATTTCTCTTTAGTCACAAAAGGAGTCTGTGTATAACACGAGTCATGCAAAACGGTCACCGGAGTTACCACCCCTACCTGCTTCTGTGTCAGTTGCACCTTCAGAATTTTATCAGGTATGTGCTCTCTCCCCTTGTGTCAGGGTAAACATCAAATTACATGTGCTAGCATGATTTTAGGCATCATATAGTACCAGGCCTTAGGTAGAAGAAGTAAAAATAGGAAAAATTATTTATATTACTAAGTTAAAGTACTCATCAGATTGTCAGATACTTCTTCAGAACTGTTTTACAACTTCAATTTTGAGTTGGATATTAAACATTGGCAGTTTGAATCTGTTCTTTAAATTTATAGTTAATCATTTGCTGTTCATTTTTGGGTTAAATATTCTGAGTTTATGTTTCTGGGGAAGGAAACAAATAGTAAAAATAATTTTCTCTCAAAGATATTGTGATTTCTCTCCCCCTCTCCCAGTAGTTTATAGCAGAGCACAAAACCCCCTAAGTTATACTGCTATTCTGGTGCTGAATAGGTGCAGCACTGATCAGAATGCATAGCCTATGACACAAAAATTACACATGACAACTCTTAAGGGGGCGGGGGCTGAAGAAGAAGTAGCTGGCTTTCCCACCATAAGTGACTTGCAGTTGCTCATTTGGCTCATTTGTGTCAGCACTTAAGATCTTCTAAGATGTCTTTCTTCAGAAAGATAGTGCTTGTGAAGAAATTGAAGTAATTTATGATGGAAAATAAGTTATTTTTGGAATTTGTTTGAAAATAGGGAATTTTAAGTGAAATATATACTCTAAAATGGTTAAATGTGAAAATGGTTCAGTGAAGATTTACATAAAATATTTTAATCCAAAAATCGATCAGACTTCTGGGGATGTGTTAAGGATTTATATAAGATATGGGAGCTGATTTAGCTAGTCCTGAGGTTTCTGTGTCACACAAGCAGTAGATTATTTTCCAGTTAACTTTCTTCCTGTTTCTCCAGAAACAGCTGTTCCTCTCTGACCAGCATGTTGCCCCAGGGGTTCCTGTAGGTATGATAATTAGCAAGGCATCTGCTGTGCACCCAGAAGGTTATTCTACCTAGTGGGGAAGAAAGAATATAGTTTACAGAGTGGGCCTAATTAAGAAAGAAGATAAGAATTCAGAGTTGTGCTGACTTCAGCAGTTCCTAAAGGCGCATATTGACTTTCTGGGGAAAATCTCCAGATCTCTGAATTATTTTTAATTCTTGTATCTGTCTCCCAGAACCATAATTCAGGGACCTACCCACTGGTATAATGTGTGCAGTGGAAGAAATGGATCTGAGAAGATTCTATGAGCTTTCAGAAGCTTCATGGTTGCAGCAGCAGTGTGAATACTTTTTTTCTTTGCTGATAAGATTAGCCTTGTCAGTCAGAAGAAAAAGGCTAGATAGATGTAATAATCTTGCCTTTAGCCTGTATTTCAGATTGACAAGCCATTGTTTTTCTCATTAAATCTCATAATAGACTAAAAAAAGTAAATAGTTCATAGCTGCATCTGTAGCTGAAATGAAAAGAAGCTGTTATATGCTTTACTGTGCTGTCTTCTCAGAGGTCATAAAATGATGAGAAGATGAGCTTAACTGCAGCCCCTGAGGGAAAGGCAAGAAAAATGAGGAGACTAAAGATGGAAACATCATGAATTTATTTAGAAGCTTTTTTAAATAATGATATAAAACTGATAATGGTTATGCTGCATTGTAAAGAGGAAGAAATGGGTAACATGGTATGGTTGTGTTACTTCAGTGCTGTAAAAAATAGTTGAAAAAGATGTAATATAGAAGCAAGCTAAATATGAATTTAGACTAAGAGCTTTAAGGAGCCATAGTATGAAGTACATTCGTGATTCTATCTTATGTACATTTTCTCTCTGAGGGTGTCTTGATAAGAAACATACTTCTTGATCCCACGTCCCTTATGCCTGTGAGCCATCTCAATAAAATTTAGACATCAGGACTGATGACAAGTCAATACTAAGTCACCTGAGAGAATGTGGGATTAACAGACAGAAGAAATCTCTTACAAATCCTATACTGATATGGGAGAGAGAAAAAGATGAAAGCTAAATTTGTTAACTTGTATTAATGTTCAGTCATTACAAGGATTGAGTGTTAAAAATAGATTACAAAGGCTTCAGGAATAGTTTTCTAAATTTAAGTAAATGTATGAAGAAGAAAAGAACCAAGCTGGAGATGTGGGCGAGTAGAGAGTATTAGATAATGTACTAATGCCTTTTATTTATAAAAAAGACCTTGATTATGTAAAAAAAAAGCACAAGTATTCCTACTGAAGCATCATGTAAAATTCTTCTTACACGTGTGGAACATCAGGATATAAAAACAGATTGGTAGTTAAATGACTCTAAGTTAGACAGACTTAAGTATTTGCACTTTATACTCATTGATCTTTAACACTATTCTAGTTCTAAGAGGACTTAAAATTTCTGTGCTGTATGAAACTATTGGTTTTTGGTGGGTTGTTTTTTTTTTTCCCCTCAATTTCAGCTTGTCCTTAATAGCAGCTGTTATCCTCCTTTGATGCAACAAGCGTCATGGACTTTGGCAGCTCCATTCAAGGAACAGAATTGCTACCGAAGCCTAAGTGACTCCATAGCTAATAACTATACTCTTACTGCACGGGATTTGAATATGAAAAATGTGAACAAATTAAAGTTGTCTTCAATGACAGGGACATCAGGGGGCTCAGCAAAGCAGAAAACAGCCTCGACGTGTATCCATATTTGAGTGTGTTTATAAGTTCAGCTTTGCTAGTTCTGTACATTTTTATCTGTAATTGATTATTTGTTACAGCATCATCCTTAGAGAGATCGTTTATCCCTAATAAACACTTGCAATCTTCTCACCTCAGGGTCAATATAGACAAATTTCTGAAAGTGTGCATAACTTAATAAAGATAAGGCCAGTTCCTGATTAATTTGTTAGGTTTATCCCTCCAGATAATCCCTCACAATTATTTGGAGGGAATTCTTTGCAAAGCAGAAAATGAATAAAATACAAGTTGGCTCTTATTATTGCTTGAAAGAAAAGTTAGTACCAGCAGGAAAAGAGAAAGTCAATGTGCATCCCTGTTATGCTCGTATTCATGAGTCTTACACGGCAAAACAAGATACAGGCCAGGCATTAACATGTTTATTTGAGAATCAAATTCAAGAAATGTGCGTAGTACACATCTAAATAATGTAATTGATGTATTTGTTAGCAAACTGCATACATATGTAAATCCTACAATATGAAAAATTACATGCTGTTGATTCAACATGACATTGTGATACAAAGCAAATAAGGTTAAGTTGTAATACTTTTGCTATTTATGTTTACCAATCAATATATATCAAGCATTTTATGAAGAAAGCTTGTGTATGCTCTAAGTACCAATTGCAGCTATCAGATTAACACCATTACTTAGTCTAAAAATTCCAAAGTGAGCAAGTTATTAATGAGCTTTATTTCCTAATTATCTCATTAAATGTCCTCTGAGTTAAGGGTAAGACATTCAAAAACCATAGTTTTCATAGTCTGTCTGTGAATATACTCATCCTGAATTGTTGCTTTGTTTCCCTGAAATGTTAGAAGTTGTTCTGTTTCCCTAGGATAGATGAGATATGATATCTGCTTTGTCCCCTTGTATGCTATTTAAGAAAGGTTTGATGTTGTGTATTGGGTCTCTTTAATGGTTTCCTTATCATACACCTGATTCTTCTCCTGCTTGTACTTCTGTAGTACATGAGTGGTATGTGGGAAGCAAGTCATGGTACTTTTCTCGGTATATTACTTTTGATAAAAGACCTGTTTATTTGTCCATACAGTTGCATATGGTAATAGTTATGAGATTTTTCATGTGCAGTGTATTTAGTGGAACTGTACAGCTTATAGAAGTGCTTTTATGTTCAAAATAGAAAAGTCACATTGCAGAATACATGGTTATTGGAGGAAGGTAATTAAACACTAAGGTATGAGCTTAAGCACAATGCTTTCCTGAAGCTGGTTTGTTGTCCCAGAATCAGCAAGATTATTTATCATATGATTTTAATGTCTTCCTAAATGCTAAGTTGAAACTAAAGTCTTTTTTTTGACATTTTAGTTTTCTGTTATTTCATTATCTGGTTAATTGACTTAGCTCTGTTTTTCACCAATCTGAAATAATATTTTATTTGAAAAATATCCTTTTATGTGACATTTTCTTAACTGCTGCTTAAAGCTTCAGAAAAACTTCATCCTTCCAGGAGAAAGCTCAGACTTACAGAAAGAAGTCAATGGGGTTCTGACAGGTAATGTACTGTGGTGTTATAAGGGTAGAGATTATTACAATCAGTCCAGATATTTGATTTTTTACTTGCAGGCTATGTTAAGCATCCAGGCATGAAATATTAAATCTTTACAAAAAAAGTATGCACCTTAGGACTGGAATTCCATGGTGTGTTACCTTTAACTGTTTGTTCGTGGCAGGACAAATTATGGTTTTAGGCATGGTGAAGGAAAGGTCATCCTTTTGTGATTACTGACTTGAGAAACCACAGTTTAGTTCATAGAGATGCAAATTGTGGAAATGAATTTTCTCAGTTTTGTTGTGATTGTTTAAATGTTCTGCAGTGCTCCTAGAGATGTGTTGAATTGGGTGCTCTGCTGTAGTGAATATTTCTTTCTTCCTTGTGCTTGTAGTTTTTTTCTGTAAAATGAGGAAATAATCCTCTCTTAAAGTGCTATGACAGTAACTTTCATACTCCTCGTTAAGATAACACGGTGCTGAGTACCATAAAAAAGACAAAAGGGATATTTAAATTCTCTTCAGCTAAGGACTTGATAATGTGAAGTGAATCAGGTATGGAGTGACAGCTTGTTGGCTGAGTGCTGTTTATCCTGAGGAGTGTGGACTGTCCTGTGGAAAACAGCATATAATTATTAAAAAAATAAGCCTGCAGTATAATATTTATGCAGATGAGCCAATTTGAACTTTTAACTCAGATAGTTAAGATTTTGATAAGATAATCACCTTATTAGGTGGAGATCTTGGGCACCCTAAATAATAGTGCTAGCTGGTCTGGCTATGATAGAATTGCTTGTAAGATGCTACCTGTTTGTGTGATACTGTGTGGTTGTAAGGTTTACATATTTGTATTCTTTCTGTGAAAGCAGGATGCTACATTATGCTACCCTTCTACTGATTTTTTTTTTTTAATGAGTAATTGAAATACTTCATAGGTCACACTTGTCCTCAGTGCAGTGTAAGTGGTTTATATAATGCTTGTCATTTGTCCATATAGATTTAAGAATCCATTACTGCTTCTTTATTCATTAAATTTGGTTGGGTTTTTTTTCCAGAATTAAACCAACTTCACTGAAAAGTTTGGATCCCATTTCATTAAGTGCATTTGCTCATGTGCCAGAATTACGTGACTTCCATTATTCAGACAGCCAGCCATTGACCCCAGAAGAACAATTTGTTGTCATGCACTTACATGAGAAGGAGATAAGTAACCAAGAAAAGCCACCTTCAGTAAATGATATAGAGGTATTTATACAATTTTGTTTTAAGCTAGAAGTATCAGCAGTAAACACCTTCAAAAGACCTCCAAACTTCTAACTTAAAAGTAGTTGAGAAAAGAAGGCAGGACATGAGGTTTGGAAGGTGTAAGTATTCAGTATAGCAAACTCCTGTTAAATATTGTCAATTCCTTTCGTAGCTCTCTTTCTAACTACTCAGTCTGATTTTTGTTCTAATGGGTTTGCAAGTAGAAGGACCTTCCCAAATTCTTAACCTCTCACATTGTTGGCTAGTACTTCAGTGATGGGTAATTTAATATGCTGCACTCAGCTCTACTGGTATATACACTTACATTAAAACACGTGGAAGTGTAAAAATGTCAGACATTGGCAGTGCTTTAAAAAGATTCAAGTGCAGAAAAGGTTCAAGTGATAGAACAGCTAAAGATGTTTTGTAGTAAATTCATTATCTGTCATAAAATTCATACAATAAACATAATATTTTTACCATCATTTTTAGCGGTACTGTTACTACATATATAATGGAGTGCAGGAAGACATGCTGGCACCTCAGGATAAGGAAGTGATTAATGCAATTTTAAGTCGTATTCCAGCTCACATTCTTGCTAACCCAAACCTGGAGGATTTATGTACAAATTTGAAAGAAGAGATTAAAGCTGACTATTGTATCAGCCTCATGAAAGCCATTGGTAAGACTTAAAAACTCTTGTCAATTCAGAGTGTGTAGACATCTATTGCACTTTGAAAGCAAGTCTGCATTCTGTTCTTAGCACCCATGAAAAATTCTTTTGGGGTCAGTAGAACTGCAATAGATACATGAGAGAATATAATCTGTGCTCATACTACATAGCATTCCAGTTTCAACAAATATCTATTTACTAAACTGTACATTCATTACTTAAATGTAGTCATTTTCAAGTTCAGTAGCTCTGGGCACGTAGAATTGTTTTGGCCATACTTATACAATTTCCCATTCCTAATGCAAATCCAAATCACATTCAAAATGTATAATTCTGTGTCATAAGGTGTATAAAGGGGATTGATCAAATTACTTCAAATTACTAACAAATAGTTAGCTTTGGAAAGGATCATCTAGTTCCAACCCCCCTGCCTCAGACTAAACCATGTCACACAAGGCTCTGTTCAACCTGGCCTTGAACACCACACGGGGTGTTCTTCCCTGGGCAAACCATTCCAGTGCCTCACTGCCCTTATGGTAAAGAACTTTTTCCTTATATCCAATCTAAACATTCCCTGTTTAAGTTTTAATCTGTTACCCTTTGTCCTATCACTACAGTCCCTAATGAAGAGTCCCTCCCCAGCATTCTTATAGGCCCCTTGATATCAATAACACCGTGTTGGCAGTGGCTAAAGTAGCTATTCCTTTTAAATGAGCTCTTCAGAATTGCACATTGAAATTCAGTATTTAGGTATTATCAATGGGTATACTCTGTCTTCACAAAAGCCTTACAGCAATTGTTAGCTTTGTTGTTTTGTTATTTATCAGAACTGTAGATATTTTCTGATAATTCTACAATTTCTGAGAATTCTTAAGGACATATGTGCATTTTCCTTTTTCCAGTACACAAAGAGCTATTAATTTTATTTTATTAGTGATGCTTTGACTATACTTTATAAAGAGACAACCGCTTTCTTCAGAGCCATGGCCACAGGTCACCATTAATACTTGACAGTTTAATTCCTATTCAGATGATGATTTCCTAATTATTAGCAGGCTTTGAGGTATATAAAACTTGAAACACTGTGTGCTTTATTTCATATAGAAAACACAAAGAAGGCAGATTTTCCAAAGCGCCCAGGCAGGGTAGGAGATGTACCAGGCTATCATGTCTACCAGGACAACCTCCCCTAGGCCATTTAAGGCAGTAAGGTCTGTAAGATACAGATATTGTATTTGTACCACATGCTAAGAATACAGTGCATAAACACTGACCCCTCAGGAGAACATACTGCTGCTAACCTCCATGTTGCTATGTCTGGGGTATTGGAGATCACTTGTTTGTGTGGGGTGCACAAAGCTGGAAGACACTAGAAGTTATATTATCTTACAGTGCCAAAGTGAAAATCCTTAGTGTCACTGCAGGGTCACTGAGCCATGGACAGGAGAGCCCTGAGAGCAAGGTCAGAAGGAAAAAACTGTCTAAAGACTCATTCAGTCATAGCATTAAAAAATGGTGAAGGATTTTTCAATCCAGAAGTATTTGTTTCAGACAGGAGGCACAATGCTGTCCACATGATTTCATTCACCAGCAGGAATTTGTTCTTGTTCATGTTCAGACACCAGCATAGTAATGAAGCTATCTCTGTGCAAGCAAGCCTTTTAATATTCTCTTTTTCCTACAGTCCAAAGCATTTATTAAATGCTTCTTACATAAGGTGCCTCTGTTAAAATCTGAAAACAACTGCTACTAAATGTAATGCTTTCCAGCCTTCTGAGTAAGCAACTCTGAAGTGTTTACCTGTATTGTAAAGAGGGAGAACAAAAGTATTCCTGAAGTTAATTAAAAAAGGAAAACCTACCTCTATTTGCATTCATAAAAAGCTAAACTGACATCCCAAAAGCAGCTATTATATGTCAGCATGTCATGTGCATTGGGAATATCTGATCCAATTCACAGCTCATAAATGTCTAATTAAAAAAATATATATACGGCAATTTTAATTGGTTCATTGCATCATTTGTTTTTATTATGGTTTTAAGCTCTTGCACAACAGTCAAAGCTAAAACTCTCTCAATTTGTAGGGGAAAAAAAACCTATGAAGAAGAAGGGTCTCCAACAATAAAAAGTAAGTAGGATTTCAATAATCACCATACGTACAGTGATAGGTAAATGGCTAAATGTTAGTTTGAATATAAATCTGGGCTTTAATAGATCATGAAGTAGATTGAATCTGTTTTATGTTTTAGCAGTGCCAGAAAGATCAGTATGGAATTAAAAAGAAACTGTAGCTGGTTTAGGTTTAGTGCAAAACTTTTAAGCTGAAGAGTGCAGTAGATGCATCCGCAAGAGTACATTGATTATGGTTAAGGAAAAGAGGTAGAAATCAACAAATTCTGATTTTGGATGGTTTTGTTACTGTGGATTTTTACAATGCTGTTGGAAAAAAAGTTAAAGAAGGGATATCTTACAGCTAACTCAGTATTTATCTAATATTTGATAAGGAAAATTCAATTCATAATTATTTATGAATGAACATCAAGGAGTTTATTATCTTGATTACTCACTAATCATTTCCCGTAAATGCAGTGACCCCTATAATCAATAAAGTAGTAAGTTCCACATTTAAATCACTGTACCTTGTATTCTTGAGTAAACCTTTGGGTAATTTACAAAGACTGTTGAATTTTATAGTAAGTGTTTTTCAAACCAAGCTGGATTCTAAACAATAATGACTTTTTAATGTGGATCTGTGATTACATTGTCATAGTGAAATACGACAGTCTTTGACTGCATTCGAAATGAGGCAGAGGGTGAATTACTCCAAAGGCATAGATTACCATAGCCTCAGGTAAAGCAATCTTCATAAATTAAACTCCAATCTAAAGTGACCTGTCACTACAAACCTGTTGCTGTTCCCAGTAACTTAAATTTCAGTCTACAATTTGTAAACAAGTTTTTTTCCTGTTACCACAATGGAGGAGAGTTACTTTACTAAAGTGTTTTAAAATGGAGGTGAGGAAGGAGAATTATACACAAGCATTTTATATGTTTCTTTTCTACAATTTCAAAAGCTGCTGGTTTAGGAAATGCAACTTGTTTTCTGCTAAAATGTTTGTGCTTTTAAGATATCTAAAGCTGTCAAGTGAAGGACCCTTTGGCATAAACAGCAACTATAACACTTTCCTAACTCATTTTTGACACACTGAGCATATTTGAGTCATATGCTCGGCAATAGCATCCACAGTTCAGTGATATTCAGAAATGTCTTGTACACTCAGCTGCTTGAGCCAAGGCCTTTGCTGGGAAAATTTAGTTTATAGGAAGTTTAGGAAGGAAAACTGTCACCAACTTTAAATTATTTAGTAAGTACTCTGCAAGCTGTTCAGCAGCATAGCTGAACCACATTGATTATATTCCCATGGCTAGGAGATAGCAGCTAAATTTGCACCATAGCTGCTGGTACTCAGTGTGGTAAGATTGGGCAGTTGGAAGCAAATGTCAAACACTGTTTCCAGACTGGTTAACGTATGAATGGTTAAGGTGAGTAAGAATGGGATGAGTGATGGTTGAACAGCATTTCTGCTACTCTGCCTTGAACATTAATCAAGGAGCATAAGGGACTTGAAATCTGAAAGTCTGGGTGAGTATTCTCATAGGATTGTTGACTCTGCCTAGTCATTACAGCTAAAATCATACAGAGAAAGCTTGCTCTTTCTTCATGACGATTATTGTTCCAAATTCCTATGAGGAATTCAGTTCTTCACAACATAGGCTCCTGAACAGATGACCCATTTTTGAAAGAGTTATGAGAACCTTCAGCTGTGTGTGTCTTTCCACACAGATGGCAGAGAATGTACCTGAAGGTGACTGAAAACAAAACCTGGTTTTGTTCACTTTTTTGTTCACTTCAGTGAGCCTAAAAAAGAAAGCTGCCCAAGTTAGCTTATTAATACGGTATTGCAGTTTGAGGAAACTCAGCTGAAACAATTGCAAAAAGCTTCTTCCAGTTCCCACAATTACGTCAGGATTTGTAGGGAAGTATAAAGACTTCTAGATGCCTCCAGGATTTTTTGCACTTTATATTTTGGTTAGGTGTAAGTACAGCTGTGAAAACGCTGATCTTTCTGAGCAGCTTTTACACATAGTTCATGCCTAAATCCTTCCAGATTTCCAGATATTGGGGTTCTTCACAGACTTTTCCCCCTCTTGAGAGAGTGGTGGAATTTTGCTTGCCAAATATAGCATCTGGCAGAAGCATGTTTTACCATGCAAAAAACAGATTTAGTTCCTAAACTTACCATTTCTTCCTCAGATGGATGGCTGAAAGCACTAGGTCAGCACAGGGCACTCTCATTTCTCACATTCTTTTATCTGCTTTCGAGCCACACTGCTTACACAATATGAATTTGCTCCTCTTATGATGGTGCCCTTAATCGAATGACTTCATACTATTATTTCCTGCCTCACTCAGTATACATGAGAGGATGTGGTCACAGAAAGAAAAGAATTAATTATTTTCTTCCACTTATCTCTGTAGTGTTTGGCCCCAGCCATAATCACTGACCACTGTTTGTATGGTGTCTGCCCACAGAATTGCTAGTTTCCTTCTAGACTTCCCTGGATTTTTTTAAATGAAAACACCAAAGCAAATAAACTCTGATCTCACTTCATGTCAGCTGTATCATGTAGCTCAATTGATAAAACTGATATGCTTCTGAAGATAGAAATGAAGTTGTGGACTTCAGAGCTTCTTAATAGCCCTTGGTTGCAAACAGATATTTTAAGGGGATAAAAATATAAACATTGCCTTTCTCATTTCCCAGTGCATCCTCATTTCTTGACTACATCTGAGCCTTTGGGAATACATACTGAAACCAGCATCCACACATTTTGTAAGGAGCAGGTAAAGGAGCTTCCACCTAAGGGAGAAACCACACCACTACCAAGGTGGCTGATACATTCTGACTGCAGGCACTTGCTTATTTGCTGCCAAGGATACAGATTGGATACTAGAGTTGCTATTGATCCAAAGGAAGATTTTGTTGTTATTGTTGTAAAAAATGTGAATGCAATATGCTATGTCATGTAATGCTATAAAGCAAAATAAAAGGTACAGGAGAGAAAGTAGCAGAATGACTGCAGCATCAGTAATGCAGATTTTCGAGCCTATAATGTTACATTTTGGCACAGGGACAAAAACCATGACATATCTATGGGTGTCTGAGTCTGGAGATGATTCAGCTCCTCTCTGCTGTGCCTTGATGGGATTGTCTGCAATAGCATCTTGGTATCTGTGACAGTCACCAAATGGGAAGGTTTCTCAGCTGAATGCTCACTTGCATGTAGTAATTTAATTGTTGACCTGTGTGCTTTTGCACTCTCCATGGTCATAGCAGCCTGTAGCACTGTCTTTCTGTCTACACACTTAACAATACATCCTGGGCAAAGGTTCTTAGTCTGTTACCCAGATGGAAAAGGAGTCAGTTTTGGGACTGAGTGATCCCAGGATAATCCCTTAGTTTACCTTTTCTTCAGACTTCCCACATGGTGGATAATTTGTGTTTCTGGAGTCTTTGTACCAACATATAATTACAGAAGAAAATAACTCCTTTGACATGGCAGAAATAAAGTGATGTGGGTAAAAGACAATATAGCTCATATTCCTGCCTTCTTTCCCTGTGGTGCTCTTAAATTGCTCTTCTCCTCAAAGAGGAGCCTCCTGAGACTGGAATGCCTCACAGGAATTCTTGGCTTCTCCTATGAAACATGGTGGTTTTCCTTCTCTCTCACATAAAACCAGCTCCCTTTTTCCTTAACTGTACCACAGTTGTCCCCCCAGCCCTGAAACTCCTTTTTTTCCCCCTCTGGATGCACAAACTTTTCCATCCATTTTGTCAGAGAAATGCAATCATGAAGACATCTGGCTATATTTGCACTATGTGCATAAATAAACTTAAAGACAACAATGTAATAAGTTATGCACTGAACAGAAAATAAGCTTAAACACTTGCCAGCTTACATCTAGCATAAGTATCAATTAGTGTGCTTCAGTGGATCTGCTCCAATGTACCTCCATTGTGGATGCGAGCCAAAATCTGAACAGCAACAAACAGCCCATTATCAATCCATTAGTCCTCATTGGCTGCACTATGCACATAAAATCTTGTTTTACACACATACTCCTGCCATTCCCCAGTAGAGATAATGAGATTACATGTGCCGTATCACTCAGCCCAGAAACTTGTCACATTCTAATGAGTTCCTTCTCTCTGCCCACAGAGGCAAATAAAATACCTTATTTGTCTTGTCCTACATAAGAGGTAGCAAAGCACCATTCACTTGTGAAAATGCCAGCACCACTGATGCACTCAGCTAACGCCTGTGTGATGATTCACTGCAAGTTTTCTCTATCAGTGTGCATCACACAGGAGACAGAATGGCACAGAATGTGGCTCCCACTGTGGTGGTACAAGGAAATTGGAAGTGGAGCATCCACATCCCCATCTTCCCCCCACCCCCGGACAAGAAAGCTGCTTTCAGAATAAAAATATCTTTGTTTGCTTCCTTGTTTGCTTATTTCTTTTCTTGCTGGTTTTGGCTAGGATAGAGTTAATTTTCTTCATGGGGCTGTGTTTTGAATTTGTGCTGGAAAGAGTGTTGATAACACAGGGATGCCTTAGTTACTGCTGAGCATTGCTTACACAAAGTCAAGGTGTTTTCTGCTAGGAGTGCACAAGGAGCTAAGAGGGGACACAGCTGGGACAGCGGACCTCAGCTGATCAAACAGATATTTCATGCCATATGCTCCATCCCTGGAAGTTTTCAGGGCCAGGTTAGATGGGGCTTTGAGAATCCTGGTCTAGTGGAGAGTGTCCTGCTAGATGATCTTTAAGGTCCCTTCCAATCTGAACTATTCTATGAATAAAAATAAAGCTGTAGGAAGAACAAGGAAAGGGGGGGCATTTGGAGTTATAGTATTTGTCTTTCCAAACAACCATTACATGTGATAGAGCCCTGCTGTTCTGGAGATGGCTAAACACCTCACTGCTTTGCTTTGCTATACCTACTAAAAAGTCTTTATCTCAAACCATGATTTTTCTCACTTTTAGCCTTCTGATTTTCTCTCCCATCCTACCAGCAGGCAGTGAGTGGCCATATGGTGCTTAGTTGCCAGCTGGGGTTAAACCAGGTCATTTCTCCTTTCAAAACCTATGGGTATTCTGTAAACAGATAATTAGGTGCTTATTCTTTCTCTTAAAGCAGAATATTTCCCAGAAATATGACTGATATTTATGGAGTTTTGATAGTGTCTAAACAGAAAACTTGGATAACATATTGGTTTTTTTCCAATTTTGTTAATACTGATGTCACAATACCTTTGACCTGTACAGTTTTCCTGTCTTTAGGTAATGTTTTTTTTGTGTGGATATTTACAACTGACCAATGACCACATTACTGTAATTTTTTCTAGACCTATTTGAAAGCATGTCTGCACAAAGAGTCATAATGAGCTGTGTACCCAACTATTCAGGCTACCAAAGCCTGTCTCAAAATCTGACTCCTTCTAAGACAAAGGGCTCAGCCTGGATGACAAGTCAGTGTTGTTCCTGCAGTTATCATCTACACTTGACCCATGGCACCTATCAGAGCCTTAACCCACAGCAAATGTAAAATACCCAGTGCAGTTTGACTCTGGCTGGCGGACAGCCCCTGCTGAACCTTGTTGACATCATAATGCACAGAAAACAAATGATGTCGCCCCACTCAGAAAAACAGACTTTTCTTTCTTTGTCTTCCTCACACTAGCGTTTCTTCCTACCAAATGGTGAATCTACTGGTTGTTCACCCAGGGAACTCCATGCTGAACCCATCCCATGGGGCCATGTTGATGGGACAGTGCCATGTGGGTAAAATTTTCCTGTGTGTCTCACAGTGCTTCTGCAACCCTGCAGTCTGGAGTGCTTCATTTCAGGATGTCCAAGTGGAGTATAAGTGGTGCATATGCCTTGTTCTGGTTCTCTGATTTGGAATAATGCCTGTCTTTCTGTGAAAAAAGGAAAAAGATGCTAAAATTCTGCTCTGAGACGTTGCTGTGCAAATTGTATCCTTTGTTATATTGGGAAAGCCCTGCTACAAATAAAGGAATAATCTAGCTGTTTATTTTCACTTCTTGACATTGTACAGGTCTACATTCCTCTTAAGAGCTGGAAATGTAAAAATATGTACAAAAGCTGGCCAATTTATGTCCTAAATTTTAAAGCAGAATAGCTCATTGATCTTGGCTGGTAGTTTTGCTTAAAATTCAGTGGTACAATATGTCTTAGAGCTTGAAGAGATGAGCGAGGATTTGTATAGCTTATGTGAACTGAGGAAAAGGGAAAAAAAATCTTCCATTACTGTATAAAGTGGCTGTCTTTTCAATTATGGATGAAAAGATGAGCATGACCCTGAGGGGCTGGATGCAGACAGAATGCAAGCAGGGGAAGAGCCTTAAAAACAAGCAAAATCTTTATGAAGAGATGATTAAAAAGGAACCTAAATGTCTGGAAGTGTTTTGAAGAAGGAAGTGCAGTGGGGGCAGGGGGAAATGATTATGGTGGAACATAGAGTAATGGCATTAAATTAACAAAAGGAAAAGGTCTGTTGAATATCAATAAAATCCTGTTTTCCTGTGGCATCATCTCCCAAGGGAAGTTGCAGTCCCTTCAGCATTTGAGTCCTGGCAAATTATTTGGGACATGCCACAAGAAAGTGTGGTTTAAGGCACATTACTGTGATGTTCAGGGATGGAATTACTGACCTAGTGCTTCATTTCTCCCAACCCCTTTCCTTTGGAAGATACTGCATTAATGCAAATTACAAAAATACAACAGTGGTGGAGAACAGCTCCTGTTTATACATGAGCGGCAGTGCTGCAGCAGCAGAAAGAAGCACAAAGACACATCCAAACAGATCAAAAGAACTGATGATGGCTGCTAGCATATTGGGGAGGGAGATCATAGAATCACAGAATAGCTTAGTCTGGAAAAAAACTTTAAGATCATTGAGTCCAACCATTAACCTAACACTGCCAAGTCTACCACTGAATCATGTTCCTAAGTGCCACAAATGGAATACTACATTGCATGAGAGTGAGAGTGGATGAATGGGCTTACCAAAGGCAGCTAGCATCCTTGGACAGGCTCTACAAGAGCTACATAAAGACATTTGTGCTCTTGTAAGATTTCTTCTGCAAGGGACTGCTTTCAGTCACTCTCTTGTATTTCTGGCATACAGAAATGCAATTCTATTAATTAATAAAGAAAGCAGTTCTACACTCAGAGTTTTCCCTGAGATTAGACTGCTTAGCAGTCTTAATTCCCTTCAACAGGATGCAAATTTGAATGCACCATTTTTAGTCTGTCATCAGGCAGGGTAGGAGATGCCAGTTACTTCCATTGCCTGGAGGGAGTAGCTGAAACACAGAAGTACCTGGTGCTGCTGAGGAATCCAGCTGCTTGGAAAAGCCAGATAGAAGAGTGAAGGGGAAAAAGGGATATGGGAAGTTAGATCAGTGTAGGAAAAGGCCTGGAACTATCCTGAAAATGAAAGGGTGCAGCTCAACTGTAGTAAGAATGAGAGGAGTTTATAACAGCTTCCTTCAAAATGTTTCAGGAAGGTGCATGCATGCTTGGGAATGCTGATAATGTCCATTTTGTACCTATATCTTAGTTACCTGTTAAGGGTCTCAAATATACTTTGAAACATCTGTTGGCTAAGCCGCTCACTAACCTGTTACAATACCGGAGTCTCACCTATTCCAAGTGCCAGGAATGCCCAACACAAAAAGGGCTGTATTGTTCAGGCAGGGCCATGAAGTGTCAGATCTGGAATCACAAGTGGCATTCCTGAGCCTTCAGGCTGTTGCTCATTGTAGATACCTGATCTTACATCCGTGTCTCAAATGAGTTGTAAAGTTGGGGCTGTTCAGCCTGGGGAAGAGAAGGCTGCGTGGAGACCTCCTAGCA
>JBAFWW010012240.1:7595-19478 GCA_036873685.1 Agapornis canus
TTTTTTTTTTTTTTTTTCCAAGGAAATTACACTGCAAAAACCTTTGACTACAAAATCCACATTTCAGTCACCAGTCCAACACAGACCTCAAATTTTAAAGGAATGACCATTTAGGTTGGCTGAATTTTCAATAGCTCATTTTTTTCAGGAACAAAACCCCTTATAAAGTTGGGAACTTTCAGAAGGTATTAAAATTACAGACATCTACAACAAATATACAGAAATGTAATATTCAAGATAGTAAGAACAGAACTTAGGAATTTTTTTGCTTGTGAATCTATGATATAAGTCATAAAGACTTTTCACTAATTGGGAGTATTAAAAATGTAATAAAATACTCCTTTAATCCTTGAACTACTTATTCCTGTTTTATTATGCATCCTAAATATTCTTTTTTATCATTTCAGTGAGTTGGCATGGTTTTTACTAGACTGATATAGATCCCCAACTATACTAGCATGTACTTAAAATTTGATTACATATCAGGTTTAGTAGATGACTACTGAAAGACTTTTGGGGTTGTATGCTAACTGTTTAAAAATCAAGTTAGTTATGCACTGAGCTTATTAGAAATGCTTAGTTTGAACCTTAGCCTTACTTTAACTACAGTGATCAGCAAGTTTAACTACAATAATCAGCAACTATTTTCATTTGAAGATGAGATTGATATTTTTACTGTGTCTGCACATGGTCAATACTTAGAAACTATTTGTCATGGTGCATGATATTTTCAGGAAAGACTGCTGTCAATTTTAATACATATTTAAGTTATGTAGGTCAGGATCTATTCTTCCTTTGTCTGATACGACAAGGATTTTCTCATCATGATAGCAGTCTAAGTTGACAAGGCATTTAAGCATGGGCATAATGTTAAGTCTAGCAGTCTAACTGAATTCAATGACCCTTCTTGAATGCTTAAAATTAAACATATAGTGAGCTGTCTTTGGTTGAATAAGATAGAAAGAGGTGTGGAAGATGGGTCACTCTAAATAAGGCTAAATTAAAAATGTTGAAATATAAGCATTCTGAGGATATAAAAGTACATATTTCTTTTTTTAAAAAAAGACCTTTAAAATGTGTTTAAACAGTGAACATTTTTATATTACAGGTGTACATTTTGCATCTATGAATGCACATATATGTTTCCAAGCATGTGAGAGTATTTTAGTATTTAGGTGTACTCTTCTGATTCTGTAACTTTAAAAAAAAAACATAATATCAGAAAAATAAACTGGTTTAATATTTTTTATCTCACATCACACTGTCTTCCAAAAAAATAGTAATTAATGTCTTGAAGTGTTTTCTAAAATTTATGCATCCTCCTTTGAATCAGCTGGGTCCACTGAATCAACCTTGACCAAAAGGAACCTTGTGTTTTTCTAGACAGTAAGAGCTGTTACACCAGATTTATTAAGCGGGACAATGGCTATAAGTTAAAAGCCGTAAAGAGAAAATTTTGGTTAGAAGCCAAAACTCAGTTCTTTTGAATTCCTAACAAAACTCAAATCTTATTTTTCATAGGATATCAAGAAAGTTTAAAGGCTGTGTCTTTTCAGCAAAGTTTTTATTGGGGGGGGGGGGGGGGAAAAGCCCGATTTGTCCTTTTTAAGTGGGGGGAAATTTAGAAGGAGGAAAAAAACTTTTACTTTTCAAGGGCTTAAAAAGTTAAAAAGGGTGTTTTTTTTATAAAAATTTTTATTGGGGGGGGGGGGGAAGAAGCCTGATTGTCCATTTTAAAGTGAGTGCAAATTTAAAGACAGCAGAAATCCTTTCAGCTTCTAAGAGCTATGAAATTCTGGAATGAGTGGAAGAGCATTCAGCATAGCCAGCATGCTTTGTCCCATCTCTTTAAATCACAGATATGGTCCAACTCATTCATGGGTAGGGGGACTTGCTTCAAAATCTCCCTACTGGTCTGTGATAACATATTCCTGTAGGTGCAGCCTATTGTCAACTGCAATTCCTGTAGGATGGGATGAATTACATTTTAATTATTATTCAAACCTGTTGAATATTTAGGGAGTAAAAAGTACTGCTTTTAAACAAACAAGATCTAATTTTAAGGTCATTAAAGCCAGGTATATTGGGTTTGCATGGCAAGATTTGGGGTGGGGGGTGGGGGGCAAAGCTGAGTTAGAGGGATAACTTCTTTAAGAAGCTGTTAGAAGTTTCCCTTCTGTCTAAAAGAGCCAATGACAGTTGGCTCCATGACAGACCCAACACTGATTGTTGCCCATCGGGGATGGTGGTGGTGCCTCTGGGATATTTATGAAAGGAGAAAAGATTCTGTGCAAGAACAACTGCATCCTATGAAAGGATTGAAAGTGTGTGAGCAAAACAACTTTGTAGACACCAAGGTCAGTGCAGAAGGAGGGGCAGGATGTGCTCCAGGTGGTGAAGCAGAGATTCCCCTGCAGCTTGTGGTGCAGACCATGGTGAGGCAGCTGTACCCCTGCAGCCCATGGAGGTCCCCACACCAGATCAGGGGTTTGCTAAAGAAGGCTGCAGCCATGTGGGAAGCCCACAGTGGAGCAGGCTTCTGGCAGGACCTGTGTCCTGTGGGGAGAGGAGCCTTCACTTGAGCAGGTTTGCTGCAGGACGTGTGACCCCCCACAGGAAACCCGCACTGGAACAGTCTGTTCCTGAAGGACTGCACCCATGGAAGGGACCTACTCTGGAGCAGTTCATGAAGAACTGCAGTCTGTAGGAAAGACTCAGATTGGAGAATTTCACTGAAGACTGTTTCCCATGTGAGAGACCTTACCCTGAAACACGGAAAAAGTGTGATGAGCTGACTGAAACCACCATTCTCTGTCCCCCTGTGCTGCTGGTGGGGATAAGGTGGAGAATGTGGGAGTAAAGTTAAGTCTGGGAAGAAGGGAGTTAATGGTGAAAGGTATTTTGAGATTTGGTCTTCTTTCTCATCTTGCTCCAGTCTAAGGCAAATCAGTCCCAGTATAAAAAAAGAAACAAAACTAAACTAAACAAAACCAACAAACAACCCAAAACCAAAATGGTCCCTGAGAAGAGGAGAGGAAATCAAGTTTTTAAAAAAGCAGAAGCCCTTCAGACTGAGAAAACTGTCAATATGTCTTCTGTTGTTAAGCAGTAAATAAAACATTCTTCAGTGGAAGTTTTTCCTTTTGTATCCCTAGAGTAACAACAGGTCTCTAAAGCATTGAAATTCTTGTTTTCTTACTCACTGCAGTTTCTTTTACAACTAGCAAATTCCACTGGCAATTTTATTTTAATTTAGGAAGAAATTAACACTCAGATGGACAGTACAATTAGATTTAAAATGCTCTAACAATAAAGACTGTACTGAAAAAAAAATAATTATGGTCCCTCCAAAAATATGAAGTGAAATCATTTACATTTTTTGAATATGTATTAATGAATAATCTGAAAAGCTGCTACTGAATACTAAGGAAGGTGGTTTAACCTTACTGTTTTAGAAAGGTTCTTGATGACAGTCAAGCAAATCTTTTGAGTTAGTTACTTTCATGGAGCTTTTTAAAATGACTGTTGCAAAGGGTTATTTATTCTGCATTGTAAATAAGACTATGTATTAATTCTGAATAATAAATATATATTAAAACTGCTAAAAAGCCATTCACTTATTTTTTATTTCTACTTTAATTAAGGATGACATATAATAAAGTAAGTTGACTCTTAAAGTTTGAAAATTTTCAACAGAACTGAATTTATCTGAATTTACAAACACTTTTTTTTTTGAATCAAACAAAATTTCTGACTTAAAATAACCCTTTTTGTTTTTGAGTTCAGAAATGTAAATGGGTGATGTCACATTCCACTTACACATTTTAAAGAAAAGCTGGGTAAACAGAGTTTCTCAGCTGATACCATAAGCTTGCTGAAATCCCATTTCTTGGTCTAGGAGACCAAAAGATTAATTTATTTATTTGTACATTGTGTTGTTATCTCTGTGGTGCATAGATTACAGTTTCAGATGGCATCACTGTTGTTCACACATGCCACAAATCCGGCCTAGTCTTTAAGTGTAAATTTATTGTAGATACTGATAGTATTGAAATTAAATATACAAGATAATAATAAACTTCTTGCATGATATCATATTTGCAAGAAGTATTCAGTTCTAATAATAATCAGATCATTAGTTTATATGCATGCATCTTAAATACAACTACTTTAGAGTGATCTTCCATTAGTCATAACCTTTAGAGGTTTCCTTTTACTTGAGTATTAGGTTGTCAGTTTTTACAGCCTCTGAATCATAAGCCGTTTTTTTTCTTGATGTTTTTTCTTAACATTTTAAGTTATAATTAAAACCAAATAAATATTTTCTGTTACAAATCTCCACTGAATTTTGTTGATCTATTCCTCCCACTCTGTCAGCTATGGCATGGCCTTAGGAACCTACCGCATACTCAATCTCCACTGAAAATGTCAACCCCATTTCAACCACATTAGTCAAACCAAAGATAAAAAAACCCAAATAGCTCTGTCTTAGGAGGTCATGCATTAAAATTGATATTTCTGTTGACTGATTAATTGACACCTGTTTGTTTCAGATGTTGCTCATTCCAGGGAAATAGAGTTTGTATTTAGGAGCAATAGCCAGAGAGATAGTATTCTTTTTTATTATAAAACATACACTGGGCTATCAAAATAAAAGATTTTCAACATTTTCAACATTTCAGAAAAAAAAAAGGATGGCATAATAATGCGAAATTAGAAACACAAGTCAACTTGGGGACACTGTCATTTTTTCTTACTATTGTCAAAGTATTGTCCTACATAGTTTTGCATCTGATAGATACGATACAATTTTTGATTCATTTTTTCCCTCAAGAATCTGAAATCAAGAAGACTGCAAAGCTATCATTTCCCGCAAAAAAACCAAAAACCAACAAAAAACAAAACAAAACAAAACCACAAAACCAACAGAAAAGCTAGTGAAGTGTAATGCACCGCATTAATTTTATAATCCTCTTTTGTAAATATGCATCATTCACTGGTTCATTGACACTGGTTCAGCTGGCAGGTGGGTTAAACATGCCACTGAAAAAGCAAGAGGAGAAAGAGATGCTTTTGATGATTTCACAAGGATTGCAATTTTCGAAGGTCTTTCCTAAGCAACTTTTCAGACATGTATATTTTATAGGTGGAAACATTCAAAGAATTTAATCAAAAGCATGACCAGAAAGCATCTGAAAATAATATGGACTGAGTATATATGGTCACTTAGCTCCACAAACTTGCTATTTTGTTCTACAAATGGGAATGATGGTATCATCTATTTCAATTTCAAAACAGAATTCTGAAGAATTTTATCATGGAGGAGTTTTTGCAAAAAAAAAAAAACTTGAAGGGCAACATTTTAATTTATTAGAAAGTGGATAAGGGCAGGAGGGCAAACTAAACATAAAAGGTCAGAGAATAAGTAGGCAATCAAAGATTGTAGAACTGTGACTGGTACTGGAGCTGATTCAATTCTCTATTCACATGAACCAGGTACTAGCAAAAAAGGAAGGTATAACTTGCTCTAAACATGACATTTATTGTGAGTTAGACCTCAGGAGCCAGTGTCCATATTACTTAGTATATTTGTTAGGAATTCACAAGATACAGTATAAACCATGCATTAATGCAATTTGTTGTTGATAAAAGGCTAAGGATAGCAGCCAATTGCTTGAAAAACTGCACAATTTAAGAAAAGGAAAATGTTCATTACAAGTGACTCAATAGATATGAAAGTAGAGTGGTTCTGTGAGAAAAATAATGGGGAATATTCCTCTATAATATTGGGGAATATTCCTCTATAATATTGGGGAATAACACATAGTACCAAAGTCAGTGATGAAACTCGATGCTGGAAGAAAGTACCCTCTTATTACCGTTGCTGATAGAATGATTTGATGTGTGTTTGGTTGGTTTGGTTTGTTTTCTCATACTGAAAACAGTATGAACGAGGATGTGAAGCATATATTTCTAGAAATTCAGTGATTGTGAACAAAACAGTGGAGAACATGAGCCTGCCTATGCCAACTTCCAACTGGAAACTCAGGAAGCTCCATCTGTGACTCAGTGGTGGCCTGGGTTTTAGCAGTGAAGTTATTAGCTAGGTACTGGTAAACCTGATTAATCGATATAAACCGAATAATAGATATGTACAAAATCCAACAGGTATGTATATAAACAGGGAGATACACGCATGAATCATGGTCAGCTCTGATGTTCAATATTATAGCAACAATGTATGGAGTCAAGAAGAAAGAGATGTAAACTCAAGAAGAAACCACACTGCTTGATCTCATATACTGCAAGCCAATTGTGCCACATTCCAACTGTGGTTAAGGTCAGAGTTAGAGAAGAACATGAAATTGGTTGGGGCAGAGCATTTTGAATCCCTTAGTGTTGTTTAACTGAATGTAACAGACTCTTACACATAAATTAGAAAATTTAAGGACAAAAAAAGCCACTAGATTGCTCTCAATATCCACAGAATTTAGCTTAGCGATGCCTTTAACTCCACTAATTTGTGTTTGGCTCCAGTGTCTTCTATCCACATTCAAGTTGAAGCCAGTAAGAGTTAAAAAATCCACCATTTCCTTTTTTTTTTTTTAACTAAACTCCATTATCTTCACACTTAAAAATGTGAGCCTTATTCTTACAGGGTTTTTTGTCCTGCTGGGGGTAGTTACAGTAATTATATATTGCTATCAGGACCATCACAGTACTGCCATGGCTTTTCTTTTTTTTTCTTTTCTTTTTTTTAGTCTAGTGAAAAACCTTTAAGTACTTTGTATATTCTTCCTACAGAGGTACTTATGAATAATAATCAAATCAAATCAAATCTTTACCTACATCTTGATAAGCTAAACAGACTTTTATTTAAATCTGTTACCATAAGGAGTTTTTCCAGACTTCAGATTCTTAATTCCTCTTAAGATTCTGTTTGCATTTTTAATTTTTCACCTATCTAATAACAGTTGGGATAAACAAGAACCTTACTTCTCAGAACCTTTAGTTTCTCCTTATTGATTGGCTTTATCACTATGAACAGTAAAAAGTAAAATGGAAAATCCTGATAACTCATAGGTTAATAGTGAAGCATCCAGGGGGCAACAATCTGTCAAACCAGACAGAATTGGTAACAAGGGATATACTAAAATTCTAAAGAAAGATATACAGCAAACTTAAAGTAGCATTCTAGAGATAATGGCCAGAGTTTTGAGGATTCAATATTCAAATCCCAGTGTCTTACATTCAACCATGAGCAGATGTCAGTTTCTTTCTTTTCTGTAGAGTCAGGAACAGGGATCTTTAGTAACTTAACATACTATGAAACATCACCAGCATAATTATTCTTACTAAGCATATGTATAACCTGAATCAGATTCTTGCATGTATTGATTGCCTGTCATCACTCTTTGTGGCATGTACAGGATTAGAAAGTGCTTTGCATACTTAGAAAAATGGTCCACATAATCAAAGCCACCAAAGGTGGAAATGATCCTTTGAAGATTACTGTCCAAATCAACCCACCTTGAATGTGTTAAAAAGTTTAAACTTAGCATTCTACCCACAGTAACTTAAACCTTCCAAGCCACCTAAGTAATACTTTGAAATTTGAAATACACTTTCACTACTTTGAAAAACCATTTTTGTTTCAGCCAGTGTCACAAAATAGCACAGTGCTTAGCCAACGGAACCAAATGCAGAAGAGCTCAAAAATACAAAATTTCACCCTTCCATTTTTTTCTCTCTCCCTTCTCTTACAAAACGTTTTAGCAATGTGTGCTACTGCTTCATTATCAGTCTTTGGCATGCAGAACCTCTTTAAATAACAATGCGAACATATGTTCAGCAATTCCCCATTTGGCAGATTGGTTTCCATTGTTAGAGAATCCATTCCAATACCAAGAAGCTGTTATCACCTGCGGTAGACCATCATACATTTATAATTTAGTGAGGACAACACTCATTCAGTTGTCACCTTTTCAAATACATGTGCACAATTGCACATTGAGATCCATGAAGGCCTGGACTTTCATCCAAGTGGAAAAGAATCTGGAGCATCCTAATTTGCTAGTTAATGTGCAAATATGCATTGATACAGAAATAGAGGCCTTCACAGGAAGCATAACCACAAATATAGAGAAAAGAATCTGTTTGTTGACCTGTAACACTTAATATTCTGACCTTCTGAGCTAAGCTTCAGCCTAGTCTCTTTTTCATTGCTGATGAGTGACTCAATGGAATTGTTTGATTGTTAGTAAGTGCCACAGAGGACAGATGCTATCAGGGCAATAAGAAAACAACCTGTAAGTTGCTATGAGTTTTGAAATAGGCTGAATCCTTTGGTCATCTTTGAAGAGCAGAAAGAGGGCTGTACTCATTAGAAAAAGTGAATTGCCATAATTATATGCCCCCCTTCACAGTTAAGATAAAATCTGACTTACTTTTGAAGACTAATCTAAGAAAAAACTCCTCTCTGAATCACTTTCTTACTTCTGCAACTGCTTTTTTACAGAAACATAAGTAATTCTAACTGGATTCAGGGTGTTGGGGTTTGATAGACTTGTGTAGGCCTCTAGTTTTTCCGGAATGCACACTGCAGCTCCAGTCATCAGGCCCATCTATATTAGCAGCTGTGATTCACAGTTATAATTTTGAAAAATCCTTCCCTGCTATAATTCTTTCTCTAGCTTTGCTTACTGAAATCACGTGTCGGTAGATCTCCTATGTGCTGAAGTGTTATGACCTAGGTCCATTGAAAAGCATTCAGGGTAATGACAGAAAGCACACTCCCCAGCATTCTAGAAATACTTCCTACTCAAGAAAACAAATGAAATTGAAACCTCTAAAAATAATGTTTGTTATTTTGATGGCATTGATGTATAATAAGGGTTGTGCATCCCTTGCTTGTCTTCGAAACTAATTACTTATTGTATGGCAACCAAACCTCCTACTAATGAAATCATTGCTTAAATTAATCCAGATTCAAAGAATTTTAGCAAGAGCCCAGACCACCAAACACTGACAAAGCCTCAACTTCATCTCTCTCAGCATTTGGGTTCTTTACCCTGCTCTTTCTCTAAGTATCATCTATGTCCCTCATCACCAGATCTGAGCTATTTTGGAGCTGGTAGGTAGTAGAATGTTTTGAAATCTCACTGAGCTAGAAATGAGGTCCACCAGACACATCTTCCTTTTTATAGGAAAACAAGACCACCCCCAGGACTTCTGCTGACTGGAGTATGGAAGAGGAATCAGTGGAAATGTCATACCCTTCATATTTCAGCATCATACACAATCCATCCAGATAATTGTTCATCTAATTTTAGTGCAGCAACCAATGTCCAGGGTTTATGAAGTTATCAAAAAATATTGATATATTTGATACTAAGTTGTTCCACCATATAGCAGATGGTTTCTACAGCAATTGTGTGACATCAGAAAACTAAACACTTGTTACAAGATTTGTCTGCTGCTGTTTTTAACTGCATATTAATAATTTCATCTATCCTACCAGTAAGTTGCCTATGGTAAGGTACAATCAGAAAAGGATGGGGTTTTATACTATCTGAAATAATATGTTTTTAATACTGACAATATATGAGGCAAACAGCAATGCTAACAATGGAAAATTGTGAGAAACAGACAAAAATGGCAGATACACTTGCTGTCCAAACAAGATAATGCTGTAATCACATCTTAAAAATTCTAACCCCCAAATCCCAAAGGAACAATCACAAATGGAATAGATGATTTTTATCTTCCCACAAGCATATTGTTATTTATATTCTAGATTAGAAATTAACTTACTTGAATGATCCACTTGAAATTACTAAAATAGCTCTCAACAATCTTTTCTTTAATATTTAGAGCAAAGAAACCATAATAGAAAAGAAAGTAGTAATTTTTTAAAAGATAATAGGGGATGGGGAGAACAATAGAACTTAACTATAGCTGCTGGCAGAATAATCATCAATAGGGATCATCCTGAAGAAGAATAAGCCTTAGTTCCCAAGCCCTGCAAGGTGCTAGTGAAGCTCAAGCATTTAATATTATATTATTCTATTTCATATTCTAATATTAAGTTCTATAGTTTAGTATTCTAAGTTAAAATAAAATAAATGAACATGAAAATTCCACCCTGTAAGAGTCAGATCACTATGTACCACTCATAAAGCTAAAGAATTTTATATGTGAATCTGTAGCTCTTTGTTTTTGTAGTCCTTTACTATATAAGCTTTCAGATAATCCTTTATACAGCTTAACCACAGTATCAATGACTCACTGCTTTGTATGAATAACTAAAAATAGCTCTCTATATAAATGCTATGCACATAGTACATTACTCTAACAAATAACAGTAATACTGTGTGTGTGAAGAGGATAATGTAAAGACGTACAAGATGAGAAATGCTTACAATACACATGGACATGCCATGCGGAAGCTTCTGGAATAAAAGAAAGATACCTTGAAAACTTTGTTTCCTCATTCCTCCAAACAATCCTGTTTACATAATTAGTGAGTTGAATTATTCACCAAACTGTGGTATTACTTAGTTACAGTAGCAGCAGGTAGCACATAAATTAAAATCTGCACAACTTCTGAATTCCAAAGACAATAGCTGAGGAAACGGTGACAGGTACTTAATTTTGTTGTCCATTCTCAGTTACATTGCTCATAACTGAAAGAGTGGGTTGCTGGTTTGAATCAATTATCTATACTTTCTAGATTTTCAAAGGAAAAAAATACCTATAGCTAATTCAGGAACAGAATTATTTTAAGCAACATTTTTAACAAATTTTGACATGTTCCTTTATAATTGCCAAATAAAAATAGCACCAGTGATGTCAGTGGTTTCATATAGCATAGTGCATGGCAATTAGTTTCAAGCAGAGAAATCTTATCAACATGGTTAATCTTTAACTCATGTTAATCATGGCAAATCCTGGCAATTTTAATGAGCTGTTTTTCACTGTCATTCAGGCAAACTCTTATCATTTTCAGTGGCAATCTTATGCATTTTCCTTATTCTTTATTTTGTAGAAATTAAAAAATAGGGAGTTTGCCTGGATTAAAAGCAAGTGTACCTGCTGGGTTTAAATGAGTTCTTATAACCAAGGGTAAAATGAACCTTACATATTTCTAGTTTTGCCAATACAAAATTTATTAACTCGGATATACACTTAACATGCTTAGTACTATTATTTTAAGTATAATTCAGTGTTATGTCACTGCTTGTTTTGAATATTCTAACAAATTTAGTATTAGGTATTAAATTTTTACTTTGTCTCAATAGTTATAAGTAGGTAAAAGAAAAAAACAAAACAAACAAACAAACAAAAAAAACCCAACAAAACCTGGACATTGTTAATAACCTGACTTATGATGTCAGAAATGAAGTTGTGTCTCTTTAGTACTAAAAGCTAAAACTGCACCTAAGCATCAACATAAGTATCTATCTTACTCAGAGTAGCAACACTTTAGATGGCTTGCATCTTCCAAAGACTGAATAGTAAAATGCGTAGTAATAATATTGCTGGAGCAATATAGTATTATACAGATGAACTGTTCTGTTTCTTTTCTAATTTAGATGTTAATGGAAAAAGACTAAAAGGATTAAGCTGCTGCACTGTACTGTAGGACATTAATGTGTACATTTGCAGTCATCTTATATTTTAGCAGCCCATTTACACCTTAAATCACAATTACAGAAATTGCAGACAGTTGTATTTGCATTTCTGATCTAAAAAATAAGGGCATCATAGAGGCAAGACTTATTCTAACCAAAGATCCAGTTTGGTTAACACTGTGTGGTGGACCACTTGGTGGATAAAGAACTGGCTGGATGGCCTCACACAAAGAGTTGTGGTCAATGGCTC
>JBAFWW010012243.1:0-11474 GCA_036873685.1 Agapornis canus
AGGGACACCTCACACTAAACCATGCCACTCAAGGCTTCGTCCAACCTGGCCTTGAGCGCTGCCAGGGACGGAGCACTCACAACCTCCCTGAGCAACCCATTCCAGCATCTCACCACCCTAACGGGAAAGAATTTCTTCCTTATATCCAATCTAAGCCTCCCCTGTTTAAGTTCGAGCCCGTTACCCCAAACCACAAGAAAAAAATAACATCTTCATATTTGATTTGGCTTTGGGCATTTAGTGGGATACATTTCTACCAAAGTTTATAAGACAATTTTATGTATGCAGCTGAGTACCTTGTGTAACAGAACAGAAAAGAGAAGCAATATGACCAGCGTGAGCCCAAAGCAAGCAATGCTCAGCTGACTGGCCTAAGCACCAGTTTTCTGCCCCGTTCATGTATGCTAAGATTGCTTCAAAATGACATGAACTGATGGTGCTCTTTTAAAATTCTCAAAAAAT
This sequence comes from Agapornis canus, assembly GCA_036873685.1. Taxonomy (NCBI): domain Eukaryota; kingdom Metazoa; phylum Chordata; class Aves; order Psittaciformes; family Psittacidae; genus Agapornis; species Agapornis canus. The sequence continues at coordinate 463 of JBAFWW010012243.1, forward strand.
AGGTTTGGAATGAAAATGCCAACAGTTATTAGAGCTCAGGTGCCTGAAGCTACAGAATTATTGCTGAGGTGTTTAAATGACATGTGATTTTCTGTTTTCTTTTCATAGAGAAGTATGATTTTTGAAGTAATGCTGCAATTGATGTGCAAATTCTGACACATTTTGTCTGACAAGTGGCTAGCCCAGTGGTACATCTGCAGATCAATAAGAGTACATCTCAGGTACCTGACTAGTGGGTGTTTGTAAGGAGAAGGAAAAGGTTTGCAGTCATGCCTGGCAGCAAAATGATTCCCAGAGGCTTTTGATCTCTACATTCCTGAACATTTTTTATGGATCAAACTCAGAGAGTACTGGCAATTCCCTGGTGCAAAAGGTTTGAGTGTGTAAAAGCAGAAGTCAGAAATATATGGCTTCACTGATTTTAAAACATTCACAGATAACCTAATATTTTCCATATTCCAATGGGACATGAATTTCAGTTTCATTTAATATGCAGCCCTAAGGGTACCCAGAAAGTGGGTTTAATCCCACTAAAATTTTATCGATATGTAAAGGCCCTCACCTAAAACTGATTTTTCAAAGAACTGGCTACTCTGAACAAAAGGAATAGATACCTAAAGCCCCTTGGACTTATTAGGGAACAAAGTACTGGAAAACATCATGAGCAAGAGCAGTACAGTACACAGTCTCTTGACATGTAATGCAAATGGCAAACACCTCCTACTTCTACAGAATCTTTCTGGAATACTGGAAACCCAAAGAATGCTTGAGACTTTGTATTGCAGAGTTTCTACTTTCTTCCTCATGGGTATCTTGCCCTGAAAGGCTAGAGAGAATGGAGAACCTTTGGAAAAAAATCTTAATGCCAAATACTGTATTTATTATTATTATTCTTATTATTAGTCTACAAAGGGATGGAGGTAAAAATCTACAGGCCTGCAATGGGCTTCAGATGCAGAATGCTCTGAAATTCTCCCTGCTGACATTTTTTAAACCCAGAAATTTAGTGATAAATCTTGGCATGCCTCTGTTCGAAGAACAATGCAAAGCAGTTATAAAATCAGACCATGACTACAGTGATTGGTCTTTGGTATGGAATACTTCTGTGAAAACCAAAGTTAATCAAAATATGTTTAAATCTTTTCATGTCAGCAATATATTTCAGGAAGCAGAAGCCTATGTTATCAAAATGAGAGACTACCTATCAAAATATCTCATCAGAATAAAGACTTATGTTTTTATTCAATCATTGACTGCATTTCGCATCAGTCAGAAGACGGACAAAACGGAGAGCACCAGCTGGTAAAGAAGGTTTAAATGTAAGTCTCTGATTTTCTGGGAACTGCTGGCATGTGCCTGGCTGTCATGAGAGGCACTACCACCGGGTGCTGTAGTCACTGCTATGGCACAAGTAGAACGAAAGGAATCCACCTGCTTCTGACTTCAGCAATGCAGTGTTTATTTGCTTCTGACAGGTAATGAACACAAGCAAAACAAATTACTCCACCTTAATTTACCGCTATACCTCTGAAACAGGACAGGCAGGGACTGAGTTGAGCTGAAGGACAACTGGATGAACTTAAACATAAAAAGTCACAATTTATTTGGCCCTAACTATAGCTCTACCCTACCTAGAAGCAGAACAGTAAATTCTCTTACTTTCCACTCAATAAAGTGCTTTGTAGGAGGGTTTTATAACATCACCTTCCAAGCCTGTTTATCTCTGTTGCTCTTTTCTCTTCAGCCTTCCCAGGACAACCTTTCCATATAAATTTATTAGGAAACAATTTATAGTATTACCATCAATAATTCTTTCTGTACCATCACAAAAATGCACAAAGGTTTATGAAACCGATGAGGCAAGTTCCTTCCCAAGGGCCTGTGTTAGTTCTTAAAGTCTTATTACACTAATATACTGTAATGCAGATTTTTAAAGCTAATTATTAAGAAAGATTGCAGTGAAACAAAGAAAAACAAATTACCAAGAAACACCTACTTACAGATCCTAAATAAAAGACCAGTCTGTTCTGGCAATAGTGTCCAAAAATCCATAGTTTTAGAAGTATCTAAAGAATACTACCTTTAGTTCAGTTTGAATTTACTGATACCAAAGTTCACAGCACCTGGAGCAAAACATACAGTACAATACAACTAAAATGAAGAGTTTAAAACCATTGACATAGAGAACTGGCTTTCTGTCATCTCAGTACAGGCAAGAAAGGATTTCTCAAATTCACTGTATGAATAAGCCTCTTTTCAACCCTCCACCCCCCTGCAATTCTGTAGCTCCTTGTGTGTAGTAGGACTCTGGGCCAGCACATGAAAAACAGCAGGCTGGCACATCCTTCATGCTAGCTCCCTGTTCTTTTGAGTTTACTATTTCATTTTGAAACAAAGTCATGACAGTAGATGTGACAGTCTCGAAAAAATGAGCCAAGAGCAAAAGACAGTAAGATCTGCCAGCATCTGGCAAAGCCAAACCCACAGCTCCGAGAGGAGTGGCCAGTACAGAGTGTTTCTAAGGGTGCTATCTATCAATGCCAACTTCAGTAAGCATTTTGTTGACCATGAACACACGAAGACAAAGAGGTAGAGTCACATCAGAGAAAATTCCACAGGAGAACTAGAGCAAATGCATCATGCTGTGAACATTGAGTTGACCCACTTGACTGGCACGAGTGGAGCTCATCTTGTGGGAGGAAGTCTTGTGACAGGATAGACAGAGATAATGGAACTGGGGTAAAAGGAGCTAAGGAGGTGGTTAAGATGGGACAGGAATAGGTCAGAGAGGTCAGGAAGGAGGCAGGAATTCACAGGATGAAGGCAAAAGAAACTACTGGAGTTCCCACTATTTCACAGCCCTTGCATGGAATCAAAGAGTCCTCCAACATCACCACTCCTCTGCTTTACACTGCAACAATGTCTCTCACTTACCTGTCACAGAGAGACAATTTACTACTGCTATCAGCTACAGTGTTCATATAGTTAGTAGTCCTGTATGATGGATATAAACATGACAAGCAGATTACAGATTGATCATGGCTGAAGTAGGCTTTAATAACTTTTCTGTTACCTTAGGATGCCACTAGAGAAAAGGTAGAAAAATCAGAGATGACTTTATCAGAAAGACATGACATACAGAAAGTGGTGCTGGTGAAATTTCCTGGGCTTACAAACCCAAGCCTTCAGAGGCTGGGGAGCACTGGGAGAAAGACTGCCCATTCAGAACCTATTTAACTCCTCCCATGCATATGGCTTTTTTTTTTTTTTATTCACTATATGATCTGCATTCCTCTTCCTCAAAAAACATCTGGGTTGTGCTCTGGGAGTGGCTTTGTCCATTGGACCAGCCATAGCAGTTGTTGTAACATCGTTTCTTGCTCAATTGGGAAAACACTAAAAGAAAATGGACATTGGAGAAAATTAAATGAACAATTATTAATGAATGTGAATTTGATTTGGTGAACTGGATTCTATCCTCAACAACCACTGATTTCCTTAGCAAAGTGAGGTTAAATCAAACTTGAAAGATATCCTTTTTCATAGCACATCCTTCTAGAATCATTATTTGAGATCTCAAAATCTTATTTGTTGAAATTTTTGTTTGTGCTCAAAATCAGTGGGAGTTGTGCCTGAACACAAATATGGTATTTGGTGCTAAAAAGGATAAAAAATGGGGTCCTTGCATCTTGAATTGTGCATGCAGACTTAGAGATTACTTTTTAACACTGTACCTCAACTAGTAATCTCTATAATGGGGATAATCCTATTATTCACTTCATAAAAGTGAAAGCAATTTCATTAATGTTTGAAAAACTGAACAGCCCCCTGGGTATATTAGTCATTCGCTCTTCAAAGTAAAGTTTGAAAAGCATGTACTAAATAATTGTGCCGTGTTTGAATAAGGAAAATAAGCTACTAAAACACAAACATCAGATATGCTGGGCCTTGAAAATGTCCAGGATCTTGTAAAAATAAATACTATCATAATACTTATGCATGTGTAAATCTAGCACTGCCTACCATAAACCTAAGGGAAGTCAGCATTCAGGAGCTGGTCATGGGCTTTCAATGTACCTCCCTATATGTAAGTGTATCCACACAGATCAAAAACCTGCACCTTGCTAGTCACAGGTCTGCCAATTTTCCCTCTGTATTCTCAGAAATAACTTAGAAAAGACAGTAATGTCTTGTGAGAGAGGAAAAGATCAGCTGGTGTGACAAAACTCTTTCTTCCATGTCTATTTAGTGCAAGTTCCTGTTTGGTCAGCGTCCTTTAACCTCTCCTCTGTATCTGTTAAATGCTGTGGTATCTTAATCTCATTTAAACCAGCTACTTAGTTGGTTTTGCCTCATAAGTCCTCCCTAGCATTTACTACTCTTTGCATTACACAGTTCTTCCTGAATCACCTGCATGTATTTCACGTCCTCCTTTCTAGAAGTCTTAATCTTGAACTTTTATCCAACAGGAGCACTGTTGGATATTTTACCCTTCCTCATACTCCATGGCTGTCAGCTATAGCTAAAGCCCTGCCACTTATCCAAAGGCTACTGGAATCCTAATCCCCTCAGTCCAGCTCAGGGGTCTGGGCACCTGAAGTCAAAGAAGGCATTAAGCACCTCAGCCTTTGTCACTGTCTGCATACAGTAAAGGGTGGAGGTTCTCCTTAGCCTTTCTTTTGTTGCTGATGTTTTTACAGAAGCTTTTTTTATTGTATTTTAGGGTAGTAGCCAAATTAAACTCTAGTTGGGCCTCAGCCCTTCTCAATTTTCTTCCTGTATCACCTTGCAGCATCACTGCAGCCCTCCTAAGTTGCCTGTGCCCTCTTCCAGCACATAGGGATGGCCTGCTACCTTGGCAATGATGACCTAATGGGTAACAGGAAAGTTATAAATTCAGCAACTCATGTTGAGATCAACATGAAAGATCTCATTGAAAGTGACCACAAACCTTCCTGCAGGTTTCAGCCAGGGTCAGGCCCTAGTAGGCCAAGTCTCAAGCTCTGACTGTGGTAATCAATTCCAAGGCTTTTCCTTTATCAGTTATGTTTTTCTCTGGCAAAGACAAGGTCCCTATCTGAGACACTCTGCTTTCACAGGAACACCAGACGTGACTCATTTAGTAGGATAAGCAAAATACAAGAATCAAGTATAATAGTCACACATATTACTGCATAAGCCATCTCATTTAAAAATGAGCATAAAGCGAAGAGCAGACAAGAATAACTTTCATATTAGACGACAAATGTCACTGGTATGGCAACAATGTAAAATTAAAATATTAGAATCAGCTAAACTTAGAAGATAGATAGCAAAATGAATAATATATGCAAGTACAATCCAGAGTTCTGTTTTATGCATACAAGGGGAATAATTAACTGATCTGGAAACATGTAAATGAGGGCTTAAAAGCATTTTCAAAACAGCACATCCAATTTCAGTTACACATGCAGAAGTTGCTACATTATAATAATTAGATTTTTTTCACAAAAGATTTATTTATTTTGAACAGGAATATTAAATATTATACTAATTACTAGTTATTTTACTTTGTACCCAGGGAAAAGGAATGAATATTCATTAATTCCTGAAGCTATCAAACCCCAACAGACCAGACAGATTCCAGCATAGCTACTGATAAGTACGGAAAATGTTTGGTACAAAATCAGGCTCATTCCACAGATCAGAGTTCTGTCTTTTTCACTTGTTAAATGCACTACAAGAAGCAACAGAACAACAAATAATAACAGAATACATCAGTGCTCTTCCTTTTACTTTTTAAGTGTCTTTTTGTATTATGCCCTCGAGAAAGCTTTTTATTAGTATTATTTTGGGAATACTATATGCATTTTGCTGTGGTAGCAAAGGTAAAGTTCAACATGTTCTGGAGATAAAAATAATCAAAACATCTTCCACTTATTTGCCTATTCATTATTTTTTGTATATGGAAGCCAGCCGGCTTCTTCCATATAGCAACTGCAGGAAAGATGCTTGTCTGTCAAATACAAACTGGCACATATTAATCACATACTTCTCAGTAGTGGAAACTTAAGTATTTACACTTTGCCCTTTGAAATCAGTCAACAATTTCACACTTAGGTGCTCTCAAGGAAAGTTAAAATTTCTTACTGGGACACTCAAATCAATACAAAGACATTAAAACACCCTTCAGTTCCCTATACACAGGATCTATACCTGATCTGACCTAGTGGCTTAAACGCAAGCTTTACATAGCTTTGAAGAGTGTTTAATAACGTACCTAAAATACTTTTTTGAGCAGCCTACTGATTGTTTGCACACTGAGCTCCTTGTACATGTACAAAACATCACCTCTCCTGAGTTTCAAGAAGGAACACCAGATAATCTGTTGGGGAATTAATTCATATCATTTTATATATTCCACTGAGAAAGTGCATTGAAAAAAACCTAAATTACCATATTAGAAGAACATATGTAAATACAAAGCTACAATTACACCAAGTCCCTTCAGAAACACCAGTCTGCTGGGAACTGAGTCCAGAACTGGACTCACCCTTAGCACAATGAAGGGGATTTTATTTGTTTGTCTTGCCCGAACTAACATCCAGAAATATAAACACATTAAATCCCAGGCATTAATCTTACACTTCCCATGCAGTTACCACAATATCTGAATGAACTCTAATGCCTAAAAAAAATTATGCCTCAGAGCCCAATTACAGATGTGCACTAATGGCAAACTGATGCCAAATTCTTTACATCTTGGCATGATGTCCTCAAAGGCCAACATTTTAATTCAGGGCATATGCCCTATTCCTGAACATTTAAATAAATGCTAACATTCCTTCCTAACATAAGGATACATGAAAAATTGCATCATGGAGTTAAACAACTATTTCAACTAGTCTGTTACTTCCTTTGAAACTTTCCTTGTAAGTATGAAGTCGATTTGTGGCATGCCATGATTGCTAGGAAACAGCACTATGACATAAATGACATGATTAATATTTAACAAAAATGTCTGATCTATCTGTATGGATAAATAACAGAAAAGAAGCCAATTAAAGCAAAGATACTGAAGTATAAATAATATATTATCATTCATCAAGCTACTGAAATAAACTAATTAAGGTATTTACTATCAGTCTAAAACAATGCAGTCAGGGCTAGGTCAAATGAGCTGTAGGCATGTGGGAAGATGCAGTGATCAGAATGATCCTTTGCTTAATTTAAGATGGAACTATAAAACAGGCACTGAAATATTTCAAAGAAAATGTTATTATAGTAAATGTTACCTTTTCTGCTACTCGAGTAATTAATTATTTAAATTGTTACGAGAGTCTAGATTCACACACTAGTAATGACTAGGAGGATATTTAAAATTCATTACAGTACATTAAACTTCCACTGATTAGTTAGCATCACTGCAAAATAAATAAATAGTCAATTCGCTTTGATCAGCAGAAATTCTGATAAAATCAGCAAAACACCAATTAAAATGTGAAAAATGTCACCCACTGTCATTACTCTAATGGAACTAAGACATAGAGAAGAAACTGATTCAATGTTTATGTTCAGATCAGCTGTGTCTTCAAACTGTAAATCATTATAGCTTTTACTTGCATCTCTTTCTCTCAAGCTCAGAATTAATTCTGCAGATAGATTTACTATGGACTGCATCGTCCTGGAATAGACCATCCTATCATAAACAGAATAATAACGTCTGGCTGCACTTCTGTGAAATCCTGTTGGGAGGGGCAGAGGGGAGTAGCAATTCACCTAGAAATATATGAACAGAAATGATACTTGACATGTGGGATTTTTGCCTGAAACTTTATTCTTTGGAAGCAGGTGGAAGGGAATGAAATGATTAAGTAGAGGTGCTCTATTTACAGTTATACACATTTCTTATTTATTGAGTTCCTCGGCTTTGAGGCCCTGAGCCTGCAAAAAGACACCTTCTTGCCTGTAAATTGGCTGGAATGCTTTGAAGACACTGAAGGTAAAATCTCAGTAACTGGCCTGCTTCATTTTTATCAGATAACAAGATTCCATACAAACCAAGAATTCTTACCTGCACAAGCTTCTGACAATGCCAGTGCCTCTAATTTTACACCTATGATCTTCAGCTGGAGTGACTGTTCAGTAACCACTTAAGACCATCTGTGTAAATTGTTTTGGCTCCTGGCTGTTTCAACTGGACACAGGCTGAGGTTTCTGAGCATCACTACGCACTGATCTGAACTACTACATCTTTCTCATCACCTTAGAAGTTTTGACAGCTCTCAGAAAAGAAAGCCAGAGAGCCACGCCACATATCCCACACACCAGTTGCCCACAGCGGAGCATGGGGAACACTAAAGGGGAAACTGCGGCATAGTGCAGATCAAAAATGAGTGTTTATTCTCTCTGGGAGGTTATTTTGGGCAGACATCCTCTGGGTGAGCCAGTCCCCACTGCAACATGTTTCTTTATGTACACATGCCATTTTTTTCATGACTTATTTCCCTTTTTAAATTCTGAACTGGAAAATTTTCACAGTACCTGGAATGGAAACTGAGCAAAGAGTTTAGGACTTGGCCCACTGTCATTGCTTAGCCCTTACCAACTACTCAGTGACAGTGACACTTGTTTAGAGATGAATCATGGACTTGCAACAACAGGAAGACAGTCTGGAATAAAATACCAGCTAATGCTTCTCTTGGGGTAGAGTTTCTGTGAGTGATTAACAGTGCAAACAGGATTCGTATATCGGAGAGACTTTGATGGACAGAAACCAGGAATCTGGCACAAAAAAGAGAGAAAAAAAAAACAAAACCCACCCCCCCACCCCCAAAAAAAAAAAAAAAAAAAACACCAACAAAACCTATCACGTGTATAAAGAAGTCAACACAAAGAAGAGCTGGTGTGGCAATTTTAGAGGCATTACAAGAGAAAAGTAAAGAGTTTACATGCAAATGCTAAAGAAGGCAGAGCACACAGCACCTTGAAGAACACAATGAAAACTAACCTTGGAGTCAGTGAAGTAATTCAACAGTAAAGACCTGTCAGTTATAGGGAGTAGCTCTTGAAACATCCTCACAAGACAATTTCTCTTTTCTTAGCTCTCATTACTCTTCCCATGCTGACAAGATTTGCTCAGATGGCACAGCATAAAGAAAGAAAAAAACCACATAGCTTCCTGAGCTTTGAGCTCTAAGACTTTGGTCCAAAGCTTACTTTCTCTCACCATCTACAACTGTGGTAAGCAAAACATGAGCAAGCTAACTAAGTTGATGTCTAAGCACAGTACAGATCCACACTGCCGTGCCACAGGCAGTATCAGGTTCTGTGAGCTCTTAACAAGTCAGTAAATTTTAGTCTCCTGAGAAAACAACAGATGTCATCACTGGCATCTGTTCTTTAACTGGTATTTTGATTTCTACTGAAAGATTATAGTCTAAGATTAGAAAAGCCCTGTTCACATTGTAAACCCACAGCAGGCCAGAATAACTGGGAATCAACTGGATATCTAGTTTCATTTTTTCTTTCTAGGCAGGAAGGAAAATGTGCAAATGCTTATTATCCAACCCATTGTAATGTCTGAACTAATTATTCACAATGTCCAGGTCTATTTGAACATAAGTGCACAAGAATGCGAAAACAAAAAAAACCCATTAATATATGTCTGTTTCTCTGTCAGTCTTCACGCTCGGTTTCAGGTTATTACAAGGCAGGGAAACTGCTGCCATGGGATACAGATCATGTACTCCAAAATGCTCACTACATCATGGAGTCCTATCATCAGAACAAAATGCCACTTTAAGTTATACACAGCTACTTATTAACCGGCTCCAGATACAGTCAGAAAAAGGTGGGAAAGATTTCACATCAGTATCTATAAGCCTCACGATACAAACAGGTGTATTTCTGTCACCAGCCCATGCCAGCATGAAATTTGGTAAAATGTTGCCTTAAAACCCAGGAGGGAACTTAGTGGTTAGTCTCAACAGTCAGAAGAAAATAACGTTCTATGAGGAGAAGACAAAACTTCAAAACCAGATCCACAAAGCAAGTAACAAGTTTACAGAATGCAAGGCCCTGGCCTTGTATCTCCTTCGGTGCCTACATATACAATGTACATTAAAACTGAAGGTTCTTGGTGATCAAAAAATCCTCACAGCCTGTGGGCTCCTGCTTTTTGAGAAAAGTGCCATCTTAAGGTAACAGAAGGATGCAAGATGCAGCACAGATTCCCAGTACCAACATTAATGTCCTTGTGATTCAGTCAGCCTTTTAACACAACTTCCAAGCAGAACTTGTGATTGTTAATGGACATTCAGTGATGCTCACTGTTTGTGAAACCTACATCTTTTCAAACATCTTCCTCAACTATTGCAGTGGTTTTTAATACACAGGAAAAACAGGTACTCAAAATGATAGTCTGAAGTTCAGTAATTTGGAAAGTTACAGATACACTGGTAATCGTAAATGATCTGAGGTTTGAATGATTTTTCCACTCCAGTTAGATATATTGAGAAGCTTATTCAAATAATTAAAAAGTGCTGAAAATAAGCAGTATTTGGAATTAATGGACGCCATATGTTCACCCTGTTGAATTCATTATTTTTAAATTATAGTTCCCACAGATTAAGAAATGCAGTGAAGTTAAAATGAAGCAATTTTGTTGTTAGATATTTTCATTTAAATTAAAATGTATGTGTCTGTTGAATCCAAAAGCTAAACACTCCTACTGCTGCTGCTGCTTTTATTATTTGTAAAATCTAAAATAAACTGCCAACAAGCAAAGAGCAACAACTGGAGAAACATTTTAGAAAGTGAGAATAAAAGCCCCAAAATGCCAGTCTCCCTGTGTAGCTATTTACTTACATGGTATAGATTGCCAATCATATGATGTACATGTCAAAAAAAGTCATGTTATAGAATCATAGAATAGTTAGGGTTGGAAAGGACTTTAACATCATCCAGTTCCAACCCATCTGCCATGGGCAGGGACACCTCACACTAGACCATGTCACCCAAGGCTCTGTCCA
>JBAFWW010012247.1:9719-28789 GCA_036873685.1 Agapornis canus
GGCTCCTGTCACTCTGAGGGGAGGCTCCTAGATGCTGATCCCGCTGATCCCGCTGATCCCGCTGATCCCTCTGCTTCCCTGCGCTGATCCCGGCATCCTCCCTCAAGCCTCTCACCCCAGCAATTGACCGGGTTTGGTCGATGCTGGCCGCTTTAAATGTGCCGCCGAGCCTCCTGGCTCCGCCCCCGAAGAGTCAGCTGACCGCCTGAGCTGAGCTGCCGGCTCCTAGGCAAGCCCTATGGTAAGGTTGTTTCCAACCCAAACCATGCTATGATTCGATGGCACGTTGCAAAGTGATACTCAGCAGCACGTGGGTTACAAATTGCCCACTGGCTAAATGACCCGTGGCTGTGATTTCTGTGTCTCTTTCAAATTGCTGTTGAGGAAACATATTAAGCTTTTTACTTCTTAGTCCCCTTTCAAGAACAAACAACACACAAAAAAATGTGTTGTGCCTCAGGCAGTCTTTTTTTGTCTTATTTAGAGCCCATGCAATAAAGTCCATTAATTAAAACATGAATATTTAAAATGGCTTTCAGGAAGTGCAGCCTTATCTCACCAGAGGGAAGAAGAAAGAAGAAGGGAAAAGAAAAGGGGGAAGAGGAGGAGGGGGGAAAGAGGTACAACACAAGAAAGGCAGGAGACAGTTCATTTTACCAGAGGAGCATTCAATTATTTAATTGCTGAATCAATGCATTTTCCCCTGCTGATGTTCGATGTTCATTTGCAGCAAGAGGGTCAGGGTGAAGAAAGGTACAGAGAGAAGGAGCAAAGGTGAATAGATAGAGTTTTAACTGAAGTGTGAGGTAGGTGAAGCTGTTGGGTCTGTCAGTGCTGCCTCCTGAAGTGTAGACTTCATCAATGCAATGGTCCAGCAAAAGCAGAAACAGCCACAGTAGTCCATTGCACAGACACAGCAAAGGGATGGGACAATGAGATGAATCATAAAATCATAGAATAGTTTGGGTTGGAAAGGACCTTAAGATCATCCAGTTCCAACCCCGCTGTCATGGGCAGGGATGCCTCACCCTAGGCTGTGCCCATAGCAGAGAGCTTACCTTTCAGCTTTGAGGGTAAAATTAAATGAACGTAATCCAAGCAAAATCACAGAGAAAGGGCAATGCAATTCTGCCTCCTTTATCCCGTAGAATCACAGAATGGTTTGGGTTGGAAAGTATCTTAAGATCATCCAGTTCCAACCCCCTGCTCTGAGCAAGAACACCTCACGCTAGGCCATGTCACCCAGCTCAGATGTGGGTGCCTATGCACAAGCCCTGTGCAGCACATACAGACTCATTCAGGTGTCTCCAACTGCATCCTGGTTTGTACATACAGAAACAGAGGCCAACCTAAGTGACCCCACTCACCAAAAACATAGCTGTTACAGCAGTTATCTGGCTTTCACACCATCCAGGCCAGCAATGCTTGGGATGTCCACAGCATGACTAGGGGACCCACAAAGGTGTTGCTAGCAGGACAAGCCCAGAGACACTGGTGGAAGATGATGGTCAAAGATTTGTGTATCAGCAGCAATGTGAGAAGCTGTGATTGTCAAAGTAGGGGAATCCAGAGCTTCACATGCTTGGAAATCAGGCTTCATCCCTTCCACTATTCACAAAGCCCTATTTTGAATAGCAGAAATGACAGCATAAGATTTTTCCTTCCCTGGCTGCAAGTTTGGGCAATCCATCTGGCTCAGGAGTGAAGAAGAGGGGTCATCGTGTTTGAAGGCTTGGAAAAGCTTTTAACTACTCACTTCCCCTGCCTTACAGCAAGTAAAGGGTAGCCAAGACAAAACTCCCACTGAGCTTGTCACCAGCTCTGATGACAACAGGCTCAAAGCATGGCACTGCCCTGTGGGGCAGGGACACCAGGGCTGGTAGGAGGGAAGGAACTGAGCAGTGGCTATCCTCGCCCTGACAGCTGGTGGGGTCCATCCTGGCTCTCCCCCAAGGTCTGTTGTTCTCCTTGATGGGTCCTAAGCCACAGTGGACCAAAAGCACAGAAGCATGACAAGAAATCTCTTTAAATACCTCTCTATAGGTACGTGGGAGCTGGCTTGATCCCTGCATCTTTTCCTCTTCAGGACCATTTTGCCTGGGGGTAGGTAGACATGTACAACATCCCTGTCTTTTAGCTTGGTTGCCCCACAGGGGCACTAACTTTAAAGCAGAGAAGCATTTGTACAACAGAGCTGCTCCCTTCCCCATTCGGCCTCTAGGCTGGACCCATATACAGGTCTCTGATGGGCAGCCTGAACCTGCACTGGAGCCTTCCCCATGGCACATATCCTGCAATGCCTTTCTTCCATACTTCTACTTTTGACCACAGAACTAGTAGAAATGTGATTTTGTTCACAGTGTGGGTCAGATAACAAGTATAGCTGGAAATGGCTAATAGAATCAAGTTATGGGAAGGAGACACACATGGGACAGCACATAGGCCTGGATATGAAGTGCATACATATCACTGAATAATGCCTTTTATGTGGCTGAGTATAATCTGGGGGACAGGAGACGCAGGGACACATAATGAAGTCATTGTAGACCATATTCTATCACAGCCTCTAGTAGATCTTGAAACAGCAACTCTGTCTAGGGACAGACTGATATCAAAGACATTTCTGCATCAGTCCCAGGGTCTCAACAAGAGCCAAGGGGCCAATAATCTGCATCTTGGTCCTTCACTTCAGATTCAGAAGCAGGACCAATAAAACCAAGTAGAGAAAGTACCCATACTCTTAAGCCGTTTCTTCTGCTTCCAACACCATACACTAAACTTGAGTCTTTCTTTGGTTTGGGCACCTTCAGCACAAAGATACCCAAACCTCTGCCTTCAAAAAGAGGACATAGGAAAGGATTCAGCTCCCTTTTATTTGATAGTAACTTCATCCCTGTGCTTTAGGGCCCTACCGTGCTTCTTGCAGACCCATATCCATTGCTATATCATGTCCATGCACATAAACTGCTTCAGCACTTACAGCAACCAACACCAGCTGCTCAGTGCCTGTTCCCCATTGCTGCTGGTGTTCAGATGGATCAAAGCAGAGATAAAACAGCTCAAAATGCCCCCAAAATGATGGGAAATCCCAACTGCCCTGCCAGGGCAGCCCAGTTTTCACAGGAGGCTTCCCTGTCCCTTCTCACTGCTTCTAAACACTGGGAATATCCCAAGCCAGTAACTGTTTAATGGCACGGACCACTCAAGACCTATTGAGAGAGCATTCAGCTTAATGAGGTGTGTGGCAATTACTGCTCTATGGAAACTCCAGCCAGGGAACAAAAGGGAATCTATTTAAACACAACAGATCTGCAATTCTGATGATGCTCTAAAGGACGTCCTTGCCTAGCCCGGTTGTTTCATCCTAATGGAAGGTTCAAGTGTAGAATATCAGTATCAAATTGCTGTCTGCAGTGAGAGCAAGAGAAGAGTGTGCTATATGGAGATTCAAGGACTGGAGGTGACATTGGAAGAGCCGCCCCAGGGACACAGAGTTGCTGAATCCTCCCCAGGTTCAAGTGCTACAGAACCACACTAAATGATACCTGCTGAGAATCCCAAACAGATTTTACAACCTATTTAGCCCAAGCTGCTTCAGTACTGTCCTGGGGGAAGATGGGCTCACAGGAGGCAGACTCAGCACCTATAGAGGTGCAAAATGTCACTGATTATCAGAATGGGGAAAGGAAATAAAGGGAGAAGAGGTGAGTTGCAGAGGTTATAGTGATGCTCTGGAAGAGCTACTGCTCTGCCCAGCATAGAAAGAGATTGCTTAGAGAGCCCATGTTCACACTCAGAGTATTCATGGATAAGCTCTCAACCCTGCTAAGCCTCTGTTCTCGTCCTATTAGTCAAAGTCAGAGCCTTTCTCTCCTCCTGGATCTGTTGTCTGATAGATCTCTAAGGCAGATGGGTTAAGCACCACCTTTGCTAAGTCCTGGCTTCACCCAAAATCTTTTGGAGCTGTATCTGGATAAGAGATAACCAGCACTGGAAAAGGGAAAACTTTACAAGGAAACCTGGGAGAAACATCAGAGCTGTATCCTCCATGACAGACAGGATCCACCAAGGAAACCCATGGATGTCATGCACCAAAAAGGCAACTCAGACACATGAAAAACTCCATGGTTCTAATGCCATTGGAAAGACAATGTTTTCCATTTTAGCCTGCTCTATTGCCTAAATACATTAGATTTGAGGGTGAGTGGTGTAAAAGGACCAGGATTGTCTTTGTCCACCTTCCCTTCCAGAACTACCATCCCCATTCTCACATTCGCAACTTAAAGCTGTAAAACTACACTGCAGATGTGCTGATTTGGAATCTGGTGTCTGTGTTTCCCTGAATCTAAATTTCACCCTGTATTCCCATACAAAGCTATTGCATCCCCATGCAAACCATTTTGGTATGGGCCCTGAATACGAGAGGATGTTAAACAGTGGCAAATCAAACCAAACCAAAAAGTGTAACTGAAAAGCTGAGCCTTTCACTAGGCTGACACTGGTGAAAGCCCCCTCATAGCAGTAATGGGAGTAGTGCCTGTGAAATTCCCTCAGCAACTGGATATTAATTCCACCTTTAGTCCCCCTGTTACCACAGTAGTGCATTCAGATGGTAATTGCTGATGTTTCTGCATTGTGATCATGTCCACAAGCTGTTGGGTTCACAATGGAACTTTACTTTGCTCATTTTCCTCTCCCCCCCCCTCCATCTTCCAAATAGGACATCTCCATGCAGACACATGCATGAGTGAAATTAGCTCTCAAACAGCACAGACACAGGAAATCTCTGCTCTGTCACTGGGAGGACCGCAGTACTCTTAGCTCATCCCCAATTCCCCCTGAGATCCAGTGACAGGGTGCGCGTGAATGGTTCAAAGCTGCACCAGGGAGGTGTAGACTGGACATTAAGAAGCATTTCTTTGCTAAGAGGCTAACCAAACACTGGAACAGGCTTCCTAAGGAGGTGGTTGCTGGCTTAAGCCTGACAGTGTTTAAGAAGCATTTGGACAATGCCCTTAACAAGATGCTTTAACTTTGGGTCAGCCCTGAACTGGTTAAGCAGTTGGATTTAGGTGATCATTGTAGGTCCCTTCCAACTGTAAATATTCAGTTCTGTTCTGTTCTATTCTATTCTATTTTATTCTATTCTAATTCTAATTCTAATTCCAATTCTGTTCTAATAAGGTCTTTAATAAGTTCAGAGGAAAACTGCTGGGCAGGCAGGGATTGTACAGATCACAGAGATCTGACTGTTTAAGCTGAACCAGAATCTTCCTTTTTCAGCACCTATGGAGGGGTTATCCACACTTGTCCCATCCATAAAACACCCCACTGACTGCATGCAAGAGGGACACCCTCATATGGGTCCAGTAGGGATTCACTGCAGGAGACAAGGTGACCTGCTTGCCAAGTACCAGGCCAAGTGCCAACCTCCTCTTCTATGAGCTATGAGCTGGTTTCAGCTCTTGCTTACAGCTGATGAGGTGTGGGCTTAGGCTGGGGAGATTCAGACAAAATCCACAATGTTTTGGGGGATTAGAACAGAGAAATTTAACACAGGAACAAAAGCCAACCCTTCCTTGCCCCATGTTTCGCTGGTGATCTCGCACTGTATCCAAGCTCTGCACTTGAGGATGTACAGACTAGGCAGCAAGGGCAAACACAGATGGAGAAGCGAGGAGCTGGAAAGGAGCACACCTTCCCCAAGCACACTCAGCAAGTCCATGCCAGGAGAAGAAGAGGCAATGAAAGCGCATCCATCCAAATCCCTTGGCCATTTAGCTGGCAAACCCAAAACCAGAGGCAAATCCAAAGCCAAACACCTTCCTCTGCAAGCTCAGCTGTTGTTTGGGCCTGGGGGATTCTAATCGGGAGAGTAAAGTGTTGTGTACTGTGTTGTAAGAGGAGCTCAAGGCTAAAAAGGAGCTGAAGATGTCAAGGAGAGGTTTGAGAGCCTGACCCTGGGCAATTACTAACAACTCTATCAATCTCTGAGCTTTGATGGTCACTAAACTCACCAGAAACATAGGAAATTACTTATCGTTATTACTACTATCATTATTACTACTATTATTATTACTTATTCCTGTCCTTGGGGAAGAGTCAAGGGGAGGAGAGCTGTGCCACAGAACATGATTGCTGCAGCAGGGATGATGGCAATTCATTCATTTATCCCTGTGTCTCTGGCTGCTCTTCCACACCATAGACCCTCTTCAGAAGTCACTCAGCCATAATGCTGGGCAGAAGCTCAGTCTTGCTGAGGAAACATCATGTTCTGGGCAGCAGAACAAGGCAAAGTTTCCCAATGACAACTGAGGTTTGGAGGATGGGTCCTGCAGGGAGGGATTTATGGAGTTCAGACCACTTAAAGCAGCAGAGGTTAAGCAGCAACTTGCTCATGTGTCTATAAATGCTTCTTCAAACAGGAGAGAATGGGTGCTTTATGACCTCTTAATCTAGCATACAGAGGTAGAAAAACATCCAAGGGCTAAAAGGTGAAACACCACTAACAAAATAGAAGTGAAGTGATGAGCATGTATGAGGAAGGAAGGTCTGTATTTGCTCAGAGCAATGAGGACAGCAAATGAATGGAAAAGTTTAGCAGAAGAGGCAGGAAAATCCCGGGCACTTCACACCAGCAATACCTTGATTCAGGCTGAAGTTCCATTTAAATCCCAGTTTCAAGTTCTTTCCTGGAATGAATTCAGTAAATTCTCTGGCCAAGACATGAAACCAGATTTATTCAACACAAAGATCCCTCCAACTCTGAAGCCATCTACATTACCAAGGAGCAAACATATTCCAGGGGCACACATTGAACCCTGTTTTCCAGTCAGCATGTTGGATCCTTCCAAGATGGGGTCAGAAAGAGCAGAAGGACCAGAGAAAGCCAGTTATCTCTTTGGGCCACCAACACATGCAGCACTTCAATGGCCTTCCAGGAACAGATCACATGGAGACAAGACTAATTAGACATTCATTAAGTGCCTAACTCAGCGCAGCACTTAAGCAGACATTTAACCTTCTCTCATTACAGTGTCACATCAGCAAGGCTCCAGCTCTGATTACAGTGAAGCCAGCTCACATTTGCGAAGGTCACCAGGATTTCCAGCCCATGGAGTCTCCATGTTTCAGGAAACTTTCCCATTTCAACCTGCTGATCTCCCACCACAAACCAGTGTGGGGGGGCCTATTCCAGGGATGCCAACTTGCATTCCTATAAGAGAGTTCACCTTTAAACATCAGAATCTACAACCAGTCTCTGCCTTCTTCCTATGTTGCCTGAGTCACCTAAGGGACAACTCATCCTGGTGAAAAATAGTTCCCCTGTTGAATTGTCACCTCCTAGAAAAAAGATTCCTTGTTCAAACCTTCCTGGAGTACCATTTATTGGAAGCTGTAGCAGGCAAGGGAGATACAGGGATATATGGCTGCTGTTGCAAATACGTTTCCAAGCATGTCTTGCTGATCACCAGGACAAGCTCCATGTGCAGCAAGGCACAGAAATATCTCCTGCCGCCTCTGCACCCTGACAGATTCTTTCCACCACCGTCCTATGTCACCTCCACAATGTCTGTGTGGGACAGCAAGTGCAAAGAGGGTGTCTCACTAAACCAGGAAGCAGTTTGGAGCCGTCTCTCCTACCTCCAGACACTGAAAAACAGATGCTGCAGACAAGGCAGGGTCACTTAGCGGAGTTACTTTGTGAAGTCACATGTAAATGACCACAAGCATCCCTTATTTACCTGAGCCAAGTCTAAACTTATTGGTTATGCATGAAATCAGGCTGTTTCTTGAGAGTACCAGGAGCTCTAGGGCTAAGGGTCAGGCTCCCACTTCCAGCCATGACCAGGATGTGGTCTTGGTTGGTAGCAGTTCATCTCCCATCTCTGCTCTTCAGCCACTGAAGCCAATGTCCAGCCCAAGAGATGTATTGTCAGCCTGCTCTGGAGTGCCTTCAGACACCACCTAACCTAGCACACAGCCATACACATGTACTCTCCATCCTTTGGTACACCAGCACCTGAGGATGGGGATTTAACCCCCTCAAGGGGATCTCACCCATAGACTGTGATCTCACCCATAGACTGTGAGCTAAAGCGCAGCTGCTTCGAAGGCAGATCTATAGATACTCATCTGTATGGTATGGCAATATCCAAGATATAGAAAAGAGACATCAGGAAAAGTCAGGCACCACATTTCAGGATTGTGTCTTGGTATCTGGCTTTAAATGTGCTTTAAATTCATCAGGCTGCATTCACATAACACACACATATACATTTGTTCAAAGATGAAAGCATCAAGAAAGGCCCAGAAACAACAAATGACTCAGAAAGAAGCAAGGGGAGAAAAAAAAGCTTTCGGGGAGAAAAAAACACGCTACAAATACAATCAAGACAACAATGACAGCAACAACCAGCATCAGCACTTGGAAATTGGGAACCCTATCAAAATATTCCACCCACAAAACGCTGTTACAGGATTGCTGGCTCTCTGTCCAAATTGGATCTCGCCTCCATCTTCCTGATGAAGCCTTTGCAAGAATCAAAACAGACACAGTGACAGACAGAGCAGCACATGGAGAGGCTGGGCACCCTGTAAGCATCGTTTCTATGTGGATGGCATCCCACCAGTGAGGCTGATAATTCTGTATCTCCAATATGGAGCAGATGTGAGCAGCCAGCAAAAAAATGATGTACAAATATTTGAGACCCAAAAAGGATTTTGACTCAGCCACCACTGAGCCTCTTTCATATTTATGTTCTGGGAACACGCAAGCACTTGAGTTGGATGAGAAAAGATCTTTACAAAAGCCAATGTTAAGCTCGAATGCTTCAGGATTTGCCCAAAATCTCATTTCAGATTTCACTTTTGGTTATGATGGGAAAGGTCACGTTGAAGAAATCACCCAATGAGCAAACCCAAGCCAAACGACTTCTCAAGCTCGCATCATTGTGAGGAGGCAGGACTGTGCTCCTCACAAGCTGTTCACACAGGAGTAAAGGGCATTGCAAAAGGAGTTTGGAATGTGGAGAGGGAATATGCAGGATTTATGGCTAGGCTCTGTGCCTTCATGTATTGATTCACAGATCAGTGAGAAGCAAAATCTCCCCCCAAATACACTGAGGAAAGCACTATTACCTGCTCATAGATTAATCTCTCTGCTAATGCTAGGCTGTTGTCGGTAAGAAACCCATGCTGCACAGCTTGGATCTGTGCCTGGTAACCTTCTTCCCACTGCAAGCAAATATAGTCTCCTTCTTCCTGCCTTGAGCAATTCCCTCCTTGCTGGGGATGGCTGTAAAAGCCAGGCAGGAGCCCCAGAGTCCAGACCCAGATGGATACCAGCTTTTTCCTGGTGGCAGAGGACATGTTGGCACAGCACATGAAGGTGATGAGACCCTGGGGTGAGGGTTAGGTGTGATTCTGAACCTTGCCAAACTGGAAGCTCCCTTCCCTGCCTCCCGGATTCCTATTTAGCATCACACCTCCGCTTTACATAACCTACATGCCGGCAGGTGGGATGAGAGCTGAGAATAAACACATCAGAGCGGATCTGACACAGGCACTGTTATAAAGGGTTCACTTTTGGACCACCCGCTTCCTTTCTGCTTTCCGTCACACTGTGGCACCGATGAAGACCATGTTGGATCTCTGGAATGACCATTTCTCTCCCTAAACCAGTGCCCAGATCAGACCTCAGGAGCATCTCACCCTTATTCATAGCCCTTCTTTTCATCCCTCTTCCACCTCCCTAACCCCTTTCTAGCTTATGCCAGACTCGAGATCACCACTGATGGAAACATCTGAGGAATGAGCCCTAAGTAACCCCATAGAAGCAGCATGGCAAATATTCTGTCTGAAAGCCTCCAGAAGGAAAATAAGGCTGAGAGCAAGCTGAGTGTTCCTTCTGTTGCTGTTCCCTCAATCCAGACCCAGGAATCAAGATTTCCCATGAATTAACATGGTTGATAGGGCTGCTAAGTGCAACCTGCCCCAGGAGGTAGCTTGGATCCTGCCTTTTCTAGGACATCTGTGATTACTTTGGAAGACTGCCCACCCTCAGGTAAGAATCTCCCCTCAGCATCTCTGAGGCAGCAGAAATACAAGCAAGGCACAATGAAGGAATGAAACTATTTGGGGTGCATTTAGGGGGAAGCTGCTTTGCAATTCCATGTAAAGGCTCATAAAGAGCCACCAAAGGTTACCAGACCCACCTATCGATGAGGAAATAAGGTTTTCATACCAGTCACCCGTACTCAGACACAGAGGTGATGGGAAGAGTGTGATACCCAGGAAAGGAGAACCCAACCAGCCCTCACTCCTTCCCAAACTCCCCTTGTTGCCCTCACTCACCCAGGAGCTCCACTCCACTGCTGTCTTTAGGGCTGCTCATGCAGTTCTCCAAGTAAATTCCATCCTTATAACAATCTTCCTTCTTCCTTGTGATCCCAATGATCTCGCTAGCCTGATCTAGGCTCTCCCCTCCTGAGCAAGAGCACGGGGTCTGCATAATGCCGCAGGGATGGGAGCTGCTGCTGATGGCCAAGCAGGCATCCAGCCACTTGCAGAGCATCTGGCAAGCAGCTTTGCTAGGGTTCCTGTTGCCCACCACGAGGTACTCCACTGAGAAGTCCCTCTCCTGAGCCTTTGTGGGCTTCCACCGCATGGGCCAGGTCTCCACGCCCGGTGGTGCTGTCTGCTTCATCTGGAGGAACTGCTTGTTGGACTGGAGGAAGGCAAAGCGGGTGGACCCATCACAGAGCTTCAACACATCATCAAAGCTCTCCATGCCCAGGTAGGTGCGGGTGGACTCCAGGAAGGAGTCGAACTGGTAGGTGCGGATGTGCTGGTGGTCACATATGCCGGCGGGTTTTAGGATCTTCATGTACAAAGTGTACCTCCGAGGGTCGGGGTTCTGGATAATCCAAGAGCAGAGAGAGGAGTTCAATGGGAAGACGGCAAAGGAGGAGAAATACCCAAAGAATTTCCCTTGGACCAAAGTGGTGCAGGGAGTTTGTGCCAGGTCCAGAGCGACCACGGTCCACACAAAGTAGAGTGGTGATACCAAAAGCAGGTTCAGGGCAGATCCAATGCTCCTCATCCTAGGTCTCTGGTCCTCTGGAACTCAAAGTAAATGTCAAGCAGGCGCCAGATCCTGGACATAACAGGGATCAGCTTAGAGGAAAAGCGAGAGTTTAAGAGGCTCTGGATCTGAAATCAAGCCAATACTCCCATGTCTGGATTTGAGCTCCCTCCTGTGGCCATAAGCAACACCTGGAAAAAGAAAGGGAAGGGAAGGAGGAGAGGAGAGAAAGAAAAGAAGTTTGGGATTTGGTCTATTATTTCTCTTGTGGTTTGTTTGGTTTTTTTTTTTTAACCCTTTGCAAGGCAGAGAATCCACACAGCATCCCAGCCCCAGCACATCTCAATGGCGGAAGATGCAGCCCCACATTCCCATCCTTAGGCTAGGTTTAAGGTTGTTCCCATCCCGGGGATGTCCTAACCCCCAGGAGGGACTAACAGTAATGGACAACATAGCTGTGCCCCTGCTTTCCCAGTGCCCTCTGCCATGCACTACCCCTCTGCTAAGCAGAGCATCAGCAGTGATTTCCAGCCACCTCCCCAAGGCAAACACCATTTATCTCTTTTTTAGGGAGATTCCACCTTCTCCATCCCAATGGAGCCAGGGTGAACCTGGATAGGGTAGGATGGAAGCTGCTCTGCCTTCTCTCTTCCTTCTGCCAGCCCTTGTCGTTTCAGTTCTTTCTGTCCTTCCTTTTCTCTCTCCTCTATCCTCTTCCACAAAACCAGTGCAGGGGAAGGGAGTTGTTCAGTATTCAAACCCTGGTCTAACCCTGAGCCCAGACAGGAGCCACGCAACCAGTACAGGACTTAAAAAGGGTGATAAAGGCAGATTTTAGGTCTCTCCACATCCCCACGTTTCCTTTCACCCCTGTGTGCAGGACACTCTGAAGCCAGCATGATTGTAGCTGGGAATAGAACATGCCCAGAGTGGGAGTTTTCCCTGCCAGCCCCAATAACTCCTTCAATCTCCAAAGCCCCTTCAAGCAAAAGTAAGATCCATCCTGCATTGCCCTATGGTACCCATTCCTGCAATACTTCATAGCTCAGATCCCCTCCCCGGTGCCCCTCCATGCCAAAGAGACTCCTGTGCCCTCTGCACTCTCACAAGCACCCCTTTCTTACCCCTCCAAGACTCCTGTTCTCCCTTTCCTCCATCTCCCCTCTTTCCAGGGAAGGAGAAAGAAGGGAAAACACTGCCAATAGCAGGACTGTTTTCATTTTGTACCCCATCTCCATGCAGTGTACCCCCCATGTTTGGGGAGGAGATGCAGGTTGTCAGGCAGGAGAGGCAGATTCTCAGTACATGGGGCAGAGCTAATCCCGCATACATCCATGGCACCTTTTCCTTCTTACCTTCCCAGTCATTTCCTTCCCTGTTTATAGCCTCATCCCAGGTAGAGGAAATCAGGAGTTTCCCCTTGGATGAGGCTTGCCTTGGCCCTGCAGCTTTTGCTGCTCCAAAACAGAGCTGCTGCCCTATTTCAATAAGACAGATCAGACCTTGGGAAGACTTTCCCTATCAAATAAGACTCCTGCTTTGATTCCAGGAGCTTCCATGGTCCACAGGTTAGTAAAGAGACTCTGCGTTGAAGCCTGAGTGCAAGCAGCCCAACTCCTGAGCCGCTAACACTGACCTGAGCTGCAACCCCAAAGCAATTCAGCCCATATGAAATGTGTTTGTCCATGGTTAGGGAGCAGAGTGGCACCAAAATTAGGGTAAAAACCCATAAAGAGGGGCACCTGCTGCAAGGGAGGAGGGAAAACATCTTCATTGCAGCAAGTCACCCTTAGCACAACCCCATGGGGTCCACAGCATCCATCACCAGTCCTGACATCTCTCACCCCAACCAAGCTCTGCTTACCAAGACTGCAAACAGAGGAAGCTTTCACAGCAGCTCTATGAATAAGCAGCGAATTCAGGCAGCTAAACCCAATCCCAGGAGAGACTGAAAACCAGGAGATGAAGCCTATAGACCATGCGGTGTGTCTGGGAAAAGCCAAGAAGCCAAGCACATCTCCACATTCACCCCTTGGTTTCTCTCCTCATCAAAGCTCGGTCTCTGCATCCCCTCTTGTCTGCAAAAGCCTTTCTTTCCTGAGGAAAAAGGGCTTAGGCAACCCGAGAGCCAGACCTGCTATTTGTAAACCCTGTTTCATCCCAGCCTCAAATCACTGCAGCCTCTGCCAGCAGATCCCTGAGTGTCTGTTGGACCTGACACTAATCAGCACGGAGTCCAAATGCATCTGCACTTAAATCTTTCAGGAGTCAGGTTCTCCACTCCTGACAGGGGTTTGCAGCCTGCAAAGCTCTGCAGTGCACATGTTCCTATGCCATATCTCTGCCTGCCTGCCTGCAGGGCTGGGTTTCAGGGATACAGCCTGCTTTGGGGATGCATCTGGCATCAACCAAGCATCCTATGAATTTCCAGAGTGGTCATTCTGATTAGCAGGAGGGGTTTGCCTGTAAATGACTGTAGGGCCTTAAATACCTGCTTTGGTTAGTGAAATGCGCTTGCTTAGCTCTGAAGGAGACTACTGGTTTGCCTCTCCCTTGCTGTAAGGCAGTGCTGGAGCAGCTCTGGGTTGTTTGTAAGCAAGCACAACCTTTGCAAAGCCAAAGTCTATCCAACCTTTCTATTGATAAACCAGCCAGGGACCATCTTAACCTCTGGTCCAGCCTGTGAGGAAACCTGTCTTTCCCAGCTGGAAGCAGGAGCCAGCAGTGCCTCCATAGCAACGAGCTGATTAGGAGACAGGCTTTACACTGAGATCCAGTCCCTAATGGTGACTTCAGCGCATGGGATTCAGCCCAAGCCTCTAGCTCTCCACAATCCCTGTTTTTCTCACGCTGGCCACAGACCTGCTGTTGAATGAGGATACAGCGAGCACAAAACATCCCCCTTCACTGCCCCTGCCCTGGGAAAAGCACTGTAAAAGCCAATAAACTTTAACTAAAGAGACCCGTTAATGGGACACTGTGTTCTGGTTGTTAGGTCTTGGAATTGATGTCTCCTGAACTCAATCCCATCTGGAAGGCTTCACCATAAGGAACATAAACATATTTTTTCCTCCTTCAACTCATTCTTGCTGAAGTGGGAATAGAGCAGAATCCATGAATAGGCAAAATCCCCTCCACACCTGGATCTTGGGATTCACACGTGTTGGGCTTGGCAGGGAAGGGAGGATGCAATGGGCAGTTGAGCAGCTGCTGCAGCTCAGCAAAGACATCCATCTTCTACACTGTAATCCAGGGAAATCCTGAGGGGGATTTATACCGGAGGCTGCAGCCTGCAGCTGGGGAAGTGATACTAAATGCATGAAAAGACAGATTATTCCAGTGTGGGAGACCACATTCCTATGGCACACAGGCAGATTTGCCCATATTCCCATGGTTGCTGCCTCAGGTGGTGTCTAGGGAGCAGGGCTATTCCTGTTCATTTGTGTGATGGGAGACATCGCATCCCCTTGGCTCCAACTTGGAGGACGTGCCACAGCCCTCCCATCTAGTCTTGTGCCTGGTCTGGCAGAGAAGCCTTTACTGGAGTAAAGCTTGGGGACAACAGGTAACCATGGATTACCTTGAGCTGTCTCTTGCCTGCATTACATAAGGACAAGCCAAGGGCAGAAATGATCTTCTTTGTCTGTAAAAGGCAGTTGTTTATCCCAAGCAACTAACAGGAAAAGGCTGATGAGTTCCAATGGCCCTTCCACCTTGGTTACCTTGTGCAGGAGTTGGAGATGAGGAAGCAGGGGGTTATGGAGATGTGAACCTGTGGCCTGACTCCTGCACCCTCACACCACTGAGAAGAGACCTGGTAATCTTTCCTACCTTCTTGCTGAGTATTTGCCATCCCACCCCAGCACCCATTGGTGCAGGCACAGTTCAACCTAAGTCAGACCTTCACAGCTTAAACAAAACCGAGCAGGGACTGAATCACATTACAACTGGTACCTGGGCTGCCCAAGGGCTTTAGGCCTCTGCTTTGCACTGGTTCCAGTGAACTTTGGGCCCTGGAAGCCATAGTGAGCTGTTTGGTGCAGGGATCAGATGCTCCAATCTTTCCCTGCTCACGCACATCCCACGCTGCCCGCATCCCTAGGATGGGCATGGGGTGTGCATGGGGCATACAGATGCATACAGAAAGCAAGCAGGAGCATGAGGGTGGTGGAAAACTCCAGCTTCAGACCTGGATCATCTTGGTTTACCATTACTGCAGGAAGATCGCTCCTGACTGCCTACAGCTGCCGTCACCCTCTATCTGAATAGCCCCAAATGCGGATTCACCCCATCCCACCACCTTCCACCTTTGGATGCCTCCAAATTGCTGTGTCTAACTTCACAGCCCAGAGATTTCAGCTCTGCACAAGTAGGAGGAGCCCATGGAATGCAGGCAGCGCTGCAACGTGCCCTGCTTTGCAGATCCTGTGCATTGCAAATGGAAGGACTCTCCCGTACGGGACGCGCATCCTCCCTGCTTGTGCATCCACCACCTTCCTCCGTTGTGCTGGTGACACAGGGATCTCGGTGCAGCAGCCTGGCGCTGGCCAATGGAGGGCACTCTTAGATATACACGGCACACATCCTCCATCGCAAAGAAAAAGGGGGAAAAGTCAAAGCAGTGACTGCAGAAAGGGCATCGTTCCTCACTGCTGCATCTAGGACCTCTCCCAGCTCCCTCCCTTTGGTCTGCTCCTACTGTCTCTGCCATGCCCCAGCTCCCCTTTGGCTGCCGTCCACGATTTACCTCCCTCTGCTTTTCCTTCTCCTGACCTTGGTACGCGTCTGACATCCCAGCAGGGTGAAAACCACTCTCATCAAGCTAATCCTGCTTTCCTCGGGCTTCCCATTGCCTTGCAAGAAGTCCCCGAGTATCCAACCAAACCTCCCTTTTGCTGGAGGCAGAAAATCACCTGGCCCTGCAAAGCTTGAGTCCCTTGGCGCTGTGAGAAAACACTGGAGATGATTATGCTCTGTTCTTATTCACTGCTAGCAGAGAAGCTGCTTGGGAACCTCTCTTTCTGCAGAGAGTGAGCAAAGCACAGTGGAAATGCCTGGAAAACCACAGTGGGATCTGTAAACTCACAGCACACACAGCAAAGGAGGGCTTGAACCTGCCTGTCCTGTGGCTGCAAGGAGAGGACTTAGACCCAGATAGCGCCTGGACAGGTCTTGGAGCAGTGCCTCTTCCATAAAATCAGTGCTCAGGATGAGGTTTTATGATCCATTACCTTTTGGTTCTGTTTTCTATGAGTGTTTACTTGGCTCTGGCCATTCCCAGCAGCAGTTTATCTACAGTGATTCATGCTTCTCTTCTGGCAAAGCAGAATCTAGTGGAAACTAAGACCTAAAGCACAAAAGGATGATTTGGTGGCCACTGAGGACTCCTTTAGGTCCCATCCTAACTTCAGTGGGCTGGAGATGCATTTCAGATGCAGACCATAGCCTGGAAAGGCTGCTAAAGCAGCTCCAGTTGGAGGTTCCCATGTCAGGATCTGGCCTTGATAGATCTACCTTTGGATCCAGTGCTGAGAGCTCAACTCAGACAGACAAAGCCCCTTTGGGAAGCAAAGGGAAGGAGGGAAAGGCCCTTCAACTAATGAGACAGATGAGAGTGCAGTCCTTCCCCCCTCCTGCTATTTCCCTTGCCAAAACCGGATATCTGTATGGACCCCTCATATTTGCTCCACCACTGGAGAGACTGATGCATTGCAGAGAAAGTCTGATTCCCACCTGCCTGCTGTGTTAATAAATGATATTGATGTACACTAGCATCCTTCATCCCATATTTCTCTCAGCTTCAACCTGGAAAAGCACCTGCTTTAGGGGTAGACTCCAGCAGACATGTAATAGCCTGCAGGAACAGCATGAAAAGGGTGGCAAATCCTTGATCCTGTGATGGAGATTGGCTTTTGGGGACAGAATTCTGGTCCCATTTCAATTTCAAAGGCTAGAAGAGAG
Organism: Agapornis canus; assembly: GCA_036873685.1. NCBI lineage: Eukaryota > Metazoa > Chordata > Aves > Psittaciformes > Psittacidae > Agapornis > Agapornis canus. The sequence goes on from JBAFWW010012247.1 coordinate 26,767, forward strand.
CATTTGGGTAAGGGAGGGCTGAGGGGTAATGCATAGAAATGGATCATATTAGTGTGCTCCAAGAGGCTTTCAACCACAATGAAGTAACTCCAGAGCCTGTAAGCCTCAGTTGAACCATCCCATCTCCATCTTCAACATTAGCCAGATGAGGAGACACTGTCAGGGGGATCCAGAAGCCAGATTTGAATCCTGGTTCCAGGATTTGGGCATACTCTCAATTAAGCATCTCTGCTAACCCATGCTTCTGTCTCCCCCATCTGAAAAGATAGATGTAAGAAGCATCCTCGGCTTTTCTCTGCTTCTCCATGATCTGAAGTGCTCCAGCAAAAGGCTGAAGATGATGATTCATTTCCAACCCACTAGGATTTCATCCCGAGATGAGATTAACTACCTTAAAGACTCAGCTCTCCCCTCCAGATGATATTAATTGAAGATGGGTCTGTAGCTGAAACTCTCAGGCAGGGGTGTAGGCAGGTTCTGGCTCAGTTCCTGGCTCTACATGGAGCTCTTTATAGTGGGTGGGATCAGGAAGCAGCTGAACACAAAGGCTGGACCCTAAAATCTAAGACCCAGTAAAACTGCTGTAGGGAAAAGCCTGGCAGACAAGGGGAACCAGATGTGCTCCATCTCATCCCAGATGTGGGTGCCCAAGGGCAGTGGGCCCAGGGCTCTGCAGCACCTTCTGTTGGGTCCAACACAGCCTCAGACAGATGTTGTGTGTGTACTTGGTGTCTTCTAAACATCACCTCGGCCTGAGCTGCAGCTGTGTTTGTGCTTAGATTTCCTCTGTACGCGTATAATGTGTTCATGGCCTGATGGGGCTACTACCTGGGCTGGGAGTATCTCAGGAACTGCGTGACATAGGGATGGGTTAGATGCCATTGCATAGCAAAGTCAAGGAGCCTATGGGGCTCCTGGCAGAAGGCAGCTGATGGAGGTTGCCATGCTGTTACATCTCTCTCTGCCTCAGTTTCCCGATAGCAAAGCAGACTTAAACCCCAGTTAACAGAGTACAGCCTGCTGTGATTGAAGGCTGGGCATTGCTTCACACTGTTCCCAGGCATTTCCTTATCCCCAGGGGAACACACAACTCATCCCGGTAAGATCAGCCAGCACCACCCATAACCTCTGACTGCCCCATCAGTGATTCCACCTATGGAACGATGCACATTGCCAGAAATTCCCTGGATTCTACACCAATGAACCCTAGAAAACTCCCACTTGCCTTCTTGTTGCATTCCTATCCATTAGTTCTCCAGGGCCAACCCTTTAGGGTCTTTTCCCTTCTGCTCCTACCCTGCTCTCGGGTGTGAGGATTACACAAGAGGGCTTCTGAGGGCAAGGTCATCCTAATGAATGACAGGAATCAGGCAGGAACCAGCCCGCTTCCATCTCTGCTCATTCGTGCTGGGAACCGGGATGCAATTGATTGGAAGTACAGTTGGAGGTTAAAAGCAGTGGCATTTGCTGTGGAGCTAAGTGGGAGCCCGCAGGGAGAGGGGATGTTCAGAGGGGGGATGCGTGTTCATGCTGAGGCTCAGACTTTCACGTGGGCACAGCCACGGTTGGTAAACCCAGAAACTGGGCTTTGCAATGGGCAGGGTTGCAGATGCACAAACCAGAGCTTAGCACACATCTCTCATGTACTTGACACATCAAGAGTCACATCAAATCACTGCTCACTTATGCATCCCACATAAATCATACACACCAGGGCTCATTTTCTGACCCCTGAGGCCAAGAGCCTTGACATAGCTCATGTCCATGTGGCTGCATTGCCTATCCCCAGAACAGAACAGCCTTAATGCTCTCTGCTGAGTTGTGCCTGGGCACAGTCTGGGATGGTTCTTGTTGGCAGAGGCCAAAACCTTGCTAAGAAGTGCCTTGAGATGTGCATGCAGTGATGGGACAGTGTTTGAGGCCATATCCTGGCCCTCTGGAGTTACTGGGGGAGAGATGGCTACAGAGAATAAAGGAAAAGCTGGAGCCTTGGCCAAGACACTTGAATCTTTGTTCCTAATCA
>JBAFWW010012252.1:0-24922 GCA_036873685.1 Agapornis canus
TCATGAATATGTATGTATGCCCAGGGACTATATAAGGATGGCTTGTGTAGCAATATGGGGACACACATTAGGAGGAGCTATCCCCCGTGTCTCCTGGTGCCACAATAAAGAATACCTGCTTGTGAGCTTGAAAACTTTGTTGGCAAGTTTGTGCCTGGAGTTTTCTCCAAATCAATTTGGATCATAGCAAAATGCATTTTTCTGAAGCTTAAGGAAGACTTAGTAGATGTTCAGCTCCAAATGCACTTCAGTGAGTGGGACCTTCTCTCTGGAATAAGATTACCTAAGTCTCCTGGGCTGCTGATACTATTAGTATTTGCATTATGTAGCACTTAGATCCTGCAGGAAAGGATCCCCATTGTGCTAGGTAATTCCTGTAACACTAACAAGGCATGTTAATAACCTGCAGTGGTGTAATTAGAAAAGAGCAAGCTAGAAATGTGAATACTAGAGAAGATGCATGATTAGGTAACAGCAGCAATTAAAGACAAAAGTCAACATTCAAATTTGAGCTTGGGTCTTCACAAATTTCAAGAACTACTGCTTTGGAGACTGACATCAGTGATCCAGCTCCAGCCTGCCAAGACTCTGAAGCTGTGTGGAGAAGGTATTGATAACCTTCTTTTGATAACTGAAACTGAAATTGATAACTGAAACACAGTAAGAATGAGATAACTGCAAAAAAAAAACCAAAAAAAAAAAACAAAAAAAAAAAAAAAAAAAAAAAAAAAACCCAAACCAAACAAAAACCAAAAAACAAACACCCCAATCCAATCCCAAAACAATAGAGGAAAAGTATTTACATTCTCCTGATTTGAAAATCTCTAAAATGCAAATTTAATCATTTATGAAGGCTGCAGGATTGTGATCTTACATACTAATTTAGCAGTGCTCATAAAAGCTGAAAACCCCTACTGTGCCACACAGAAAGGAATGTGAGCAGAGAACACAGGGAATGTGTGTTCTTAGGTTGTTATTTCTCAACACTGGGACTTGGTTTAGAAAAAGATCATCTTTTTAATAAATGAACAAAGTGACCTTGAAATACATACCCTAATTTTTGCCCTCATGGCAGAAATTTTTTTCTATGCCTAACGCACCAAACTGGCTCTTCATGAAAACAGGTGCTGCTATACTTACTTACTTAGAGATGTTCTGCTGTTATTGAGAGATCTACGCGCCCAATGCAGTACCATGCATAAGGCACCCAAAGTGCCTTGAAGACCAGAAGTAGTATATGTAGGTACTGTTAGCATTCTTTGGATGCACTTGGGACAAATGTTTTACTTTGAACAGAACCCTACAGAGATGTAAGAACCCAATCCAAAAGAACTACTGAAGTGCAATTAAGACCTTTCCTGGCATCTTACAGAAGGGAGAAAAAAAAATTTAGAAGAATGCTTTCCTACATTAAACTCCTCCTAAGAATATGCTGGAGACAGCTTCAGTTTTCTTCTATACCTAATACAATAGTCATTTGTGCCAAAACATTACATCCAGCACCCTGGAATTTGTGTTATAGGGAGCTGTTGTGAAGATGATGCACAAAATAGACACAACAGCAGATGTGCCATACTGATAAACAAACATGCTAAATGATAACAGGAGTTCTGGGAAGTATCAAGTATAACTGCATGAAAAAAAAAACCCATAAAACATTACAGATAATTTCTTCTTTGCTGTTTTCATGTCTATTAATAGTAGTTTAGCATCCAAATCTGTACACCATTACGACAGCAAGTGGACCATCTTTTTCAGTTCACAGTTCCTCTCACTTGCCTACCAAAAGGTTAAAGTTTCAAACTTTAGGACTACAATGCAATAAATACTCTTTCTTTAGGAGTAAAATTAATCACTTTATTACATAAAATATACCAGCTCCTTGGCAGTTAACCCTACACATCATAAACACTTCAACCATATAAGCTATTGGTAGCTTTCTTTTCCATTTTATCTCCTACACGTTGTCAGAGGAGTAGGATGATTGTGGGATTATGTCTTTGTTCAGTTACAAATCATAAACGTTAATGGGTCAATTTCTTCATATATTCTAAGCACTGAAATTCTGACTTTAAACACAATTATATATAACACAAGGAGCTCTACCAAACTTTCTCTGGATTTCCTAACTAGTTAATAGTAATCAGGGAATCCAAAAACCAGAGTTTAATATAGCCAGCATGTGACTGCATTTTCCATCCCCTAGCTGTTTAGAACTGTCTGTCTGCATCTTAATAGTGTCAACACTGCTCAGCTTCAATCTGATTCCACACTAACCTGAATAGCTACAAGATTTCTTTAAATAGCCTGCAGGAATAAGAAATCTATTGGAAGTCCATATGCTTGCAACTACCTCATTTAAAACTGCTATCCTTATTCTGGTGGCAAAACAGATGCAATGAGAATTCTGATGTGCTGAATTTAGAACTTCCTGTTAAAACAGATGACAAACAGACCCAGGGTATTCCCTCCTAGATCTGTTTCACAGAGTATCTTCAAAGAACACATCAGTGTGGATAGGGAACAGACACCTGAAATTATAACAGCAGAGGCTGACATGTACTAGTTATATCAAAGACATTAGAATGCTTACCCTTTCACTTCATATCAACATTGTGAACCAAGTAATGTTGTACCTTGCTTTGAAAATAAAGAAGTGATGTACGCATCCAGATTAAGGCTTAGTTGTGAAAGACTATCACATGTATATATATATCCATTGTAGATACTATGAGAAAACCAAATGCTGTTGTTCTTTTACATTAGAAACACTTTAAATTGATGGCATCCATTTACCAAGCAGCTGAACATGCACATCAGTTTCATTCTGCCCTGACTTTCAAGGTAAAAATTAAACCTTTTAATGGATGAAGAGCAAGCTTTCCAATGTTTTAGTAGGTACAGCATGTCTCCATGTCACACCAAAATGAGCGTAATCAGGGTTAACAGCAGCACCAATTATATTTCAAGTACAAGATGGCCACCTTGGTTAGTCTTTCAGAAAAGAGCTAGTTTGTCCATAATTTGCTCCTATCACATACTTTGAAGAGGTTGGGTGCTTGAAATAATAAAATGACCTTATTATTCCTTCAGTAATTCTGTATTTAGAGATACAAGGCTGCGTAATAGTGGATACATAAACAGAATAGTTATATGTGCCAGATGTAACAGCTACCAATTGTTTTGATTTACTGAAAATAGTATATTCTTATAGAAAGTGCTTTCACTGAAGCAGAATAGTTTGATTTAACCTGATAAAGTTCAGTCATGCTAAAACATTCCAACTTACAAATTGTTTGGAAAACTTTACCCAGTTTAATTTGCATTTTACTTCCTCTTTCTCTTCCCAACTTCTCATCTCAGAAAGGACTAACCTTTGAATTAGTCAGTGTGGTACTTCATTCCTTTTGAACAACGGTGTGCTATCACATCATCCTTGACTTAGAAATGGCTGGTACTAGCAAAAATTGCACTATTGCTCCTTGCAGTCAGGAAGGATTTAACAGAGCCTTGCATTCCTTATTCACAAAGCATTATGGGAAAAGCCCTTTATGCTGCTGCTCCAAAGAAACGTTCCATGTAAGTGGCCAAATATAAAGTCAATTCTATTTAGATGCAGTGAGGATTTCTGTATGAATCTGACTTGGAAATAGCCATTGTTTTTACACTCAAGAGTGAAAACACTGGTAATTTGAAGAAATAAATAGGAAGAAACCACACACAATCCTCCAATTCTTCTGCTTACATGCAACTACTGGCAAGCTAGCATGTTAGATGGTGCTCGCTCTAAACTATGTGACAAGAGGTGATTGAAAATGTGTCTTCCCTGATATTATCATTTGTAACCACCATCAATATGACCTGTAGTTCAACCTTTTGCACAGCATGTTAAACCAAGTTAATAAATGTTTAATTTTCTCAGTTCACAGGTTAAAAGGTATGGGTAACATTGTGTGCTAGCAGCTGCCAAACGCTATTTTCTCTCATGAAGTGAAACTTGTAATACAATCCACCCACAAAGACCCTGATACAAAGGCAGAAATACAAAGTTCCATGAGTTGCATTTAGGAGAACATAAGCTACCTTGTTGATGGAAATAATAACTTGAGGATTTGTCTATGACTGCCTTCCAGAATGACATTACTTACATCAGAAGGTAAGGTTTTCACTTCTCCTTTCCATATAGTAGTGACTCTGCCTACGTAAGTTTATGAACATTTTAGATGTACATTTCCTCACTAGATCATATTCAAGTATTACTCAGCAAAGAAACACATGGAAATCTTATGACAGAGAACATCTACATTAGAAGAAAATCAGAGCATGGAACTGCCAATGCAACTAAAAGGCACCAGGATTGCCTGCAGGAACTTACGCTTCCCTTTTCTCTCCTTTTTCCATCTTTACATCTACTTGTCACTGAACACATGGCTTCTGCCATCAGTGACAGCTGAACACTGGACTTAATATTTTGATTTTACCTCTTTTTTTCAACTCCTCTGTATCAGGCTGAATTTCTACCTGGCATTGTTTGTTACTGATGGATTTAGCCCCCAGAATTCACAAGTCTAAAATCCTGTACAATGCAATAACTTCAGAGTTTTAAGAGACAGACGCTGAATCAGACTATTATTTAATGAGAATAAATTTCTACAATTTTCTCATATTAGCCCTACCTCAAGTCAGTAGCAGTAGTTTTTAAGATCAACTTCCATTTTCCTTCATCTCACTAAAGCAAATACACGCTATAATTAGTTTCTTCTTACTTGCATATTAGGTTCATAATACTGTATTACAAAATTCCATACACATGTAAATCAGACCTAATTGGACTGGCTCATCACCAATTACTTAACAGAAATACATTAACTGAATGTGATTTATGTATAAGGTACTTGTGAAGGTTTGTGCCGGAATTCATAAACCTCTCATTTGCATATCCTAATTAGTAGTTTATTAATCTTATATGCATACACAAATTAACAGCACCTTAGTCTCCTAAAATGCAGCTTTTTTTTTTATCCTTTCATTAACAACCACCAGTCTTAGTAAGAGAAAAATTGTTAATAGCTCATGGATAGAGATTATGAGCACCTATGCACATTAAAATATGCACAGAGCAATTCTGCCTTCCCTTCACCCTGCAGAACTGCCACAAGAACCAGTATGGCTTTGTGGAGTAAGACTTCAGTAAAAATAAATGATGAAGCCTTTCCAAGTAGGTATCTATATCTATCTCTCTCTGCATATGTATCTCCCCTTTATTAAGTGGCACTATGTTCTACAGCACCACAGGTTAATTTTCCTTTTGGAACAGAGACTTATTACATAAAATAAAGCTTTTAATTTTTTTATTTGCATCTTTTATTTAACTTTTAAGAAGTGTACACAGTACATTTAACTGTATAGGGAAGACCAGCTAATTACAAGTCCTAAAAAGCAAATACTAAATGGATTAAAACAGTGGAATTTTGAATAACATTGAAAAAGACTTTCATTCCATTTCCTCTAGATCCCAGCTGAACACAGAATGATAACAGCTCTGCTCAGCAAAGTATTAGGCAGGTGTGCTTTCTAATTTTAGCTTTAGTAAGAGGTCACTGCTGATCACTGGGTAATGATTCACAACTTCAAAATTACACAAGTTGCAATTTGTTTATGTAAATATGGTATTTTGTATTCCATATTTTGCATTAACACTTTAATGGTCATATTCTTATTCCTTCTTTCTCTTGTTTAAGCATAAATGCAGACCAATAAACATCTAATTTACTTAGGTATATTAAGTTATATCACTTGCAAACTACATATATATGTTTCTGTATGTTTTGTGTATCTTTGGACAGTCACACAGTATGCCTAGGGAGGAAGATTTAGGCCACTGCCATGTCACTGATAACATTACTTCATTCTTTAGGGTCATTCTTACAGATTCTCATTCCATAAGGACAAGGTAAAAGCATTTTAGAGTGCTTCAGGCAGCGCAGGGTAGAAATAATCTTTCCATTCTTCTTCAGCGTGTGCCCATTTATCAGTTTGAGGTGATGCTAGTCATCTCACGTTGACAGTGGAAGGTGGACAGAAAGAGGAATGGTGACATATACCAACAGTTCATAGACTCTCTCTGTAGCTGGATCTTAATTTTAGTATATTACACAGAGCTCTTACTTCCATTAAGAACCCAACTTAGTGACCACAGTGACCAAGGAAATACAACAGTGTCTTCAAGATTCTAAAATGAATCGCTTGCACAATGCTAAAACCACAAAGCTTACTCCTAATAGCAAAGGCCATCATTTTAGCTGGCCATGCAATTCTGCCTCCATCAGAGAGTCATGGATTCACAGATTGCTTTGAGATGGAAGGAAACTTAAAGCTCATCCAGTTCCAACTGCTGCCATGGGCAGGAAGACCTTCCACCAGACCAGGTTGCTCAAAGCCCTATCCTTGCTGTCCTTAAAATCAGAATGTCCTTTTTTTCACTGTTTTGGAAAGAGATGCTCTAAGAAGTAGATTTCCTATCATGATGTATGTAAAGAGAGAAATTTCAAGTTCTGAGTTAAGATATTCTCCTCGGTGTTATACTTTCTCTTTTAAAATACATTACTCTTACATAACTAGTACTTGTTTCTGTGTATATGTACGTTCAGTGTTTTACATCATACATGCCTGAAAACATAGAAATCTCAAGAGTACAAGTTGATTTGACACCAAAAGTTGAATGTGCCTGGCCCAGTTATTCACAGATAAATAAAAACCATTCAGAAAAGATGCAAATGGTTAAAACAGTACTAAATTTTAGTCTGAAAGATATTAAAAATCAGTACGGATAACAAATGGAACTTGTGATCTATGGCTGCCCTGACAAAACAAGTGTACAAATGTTAATCTATGCATAATAGAGAATATTGACTACAACTGGCTAGCTTTCATGCAGATATGATTAACTGTATTTTTCTAGTGTATGTGCAGACTAACTTCCAGTCTATCTTATTACTTATTCTGCATTGTCTTCTATGGCCAGGACAGCACAGAGTTAAATCAAAACGGCATTTTCTAATGCTATTTTCTAATACTATTTTAGTCTGAGTGCTTTTCTTGTCTACTGCTTAGAACTGCAATAGGCAATAAGACAAAAGTAAACGTAATTCATTAAGAAGTTAAAAAAATTACTTTGTATCTCAGGTATAACTGGCAATCTATCAGACTGGAATAAATATTTTCCCACAGTGTAATGGCTTCAGGTAGCAATCAATGAATCATGGAATCACAAATATTTGGAGTTGGAAGGGACCTTAAAACTCATTTAGTTCCAACTAAGGTTGGAATATTTAGGCACCTCAGGACCTGCCAATGCATCTCACCAGGTCCCATGGAATTGTACACCTGCAAGTTGAACACAAACCTTAGATGGGCTCTAACCTTATCTTTTCCTACAGTGGGTGGTACTTCATTCTTCCAGTCAGTGCCTTTGCCTTTTGTGACTAGGGCAGTGTGGTTGGAGCACTGATACAAAAAACCTCACTGAGAATCATGGCCTTCTCCATATGCTGGGTAATAAGGTCCATCGTAATACCTCTTTTCATTGGCTCCCCTCCCGCTTAGGAAGAAAGTTATCATCAGTGCATTTAAGGGTCCTTCTGGAATGCTTATACCTTGCTGTGTTGCCCCTCCAACAGATACCGGAGTGGTTGAAGTCTCCATGAGGATCAGGGCTTATGAATGTGAGGCTGCTTTTCTTTGCCTATAGAGGGCCTCATCTGCTTGATCTTTCCTGGTTGGGCTGGTAACAGAGCCCACAATGCCACCTGCTCCTGCCCCTCCCTTTCTTCTTGACTATAAGCTCTCAGTCAGCTCCTTACCCACGTGTAGGCAGAGATCTGTGCACTCCAGATGGTTGCTAACATAGAGGATGACACCTCCTCACCTCACCTTCCTAAAGAACCTGTGACTTCCCATTCCAACATTCCACTCATTGGAGATGTCCCACGAAGTCACCATGATGCCAGTAAGATGTATTAACTCCTCTTATTTATTCCCCATGCTACATGCATTTGCACAGACATTTAAGTTGGGCCCCCAATGAAGCCAACTTACTGGCTAGAGTGGCTGGAAATCCTTTGTGTTGCTCTTTAGGTGCTCCCTTGCTGACCTGTGATCCCTCTCTAGGCCCTGGGCATCTCTCCCAGCACTGACATTAGACTGGAAGGAATGGGATGTATTGAGATTCCCCACCCCTGGGAGCTCAGTTTGAAGTCCACTTCATCACCTTGGCAAGCTTATGACTGAAGATGCTCTTCCCTTTCTCTGACAGGTGGACCCCATCAGCCCCCAGCACAGCAGGTAATCCATAACTAAATCTTTTGACAGCTATCCATCAGTGACAAACAGGCAATACAACATTGTATAAGCAGTTAAAGTGCAATCATACCTAATTTGATGTAATATCTTAACTGCACAGGGATGCTGTGCTCATTAAATTGAACATAAGACAGACAAATGAAAAGAAGGCAAAACCTGTGCTGCTCAGCTTCTTCAGGCCATTACATCCATTATAAAAAGTGGCTAGCTTGTTATCTAAAGATGTATGCTGATCTTCTATTAACTGAAGTCACAAAAAGAATGTCTAGCTTGGTTTCAGAAAATACCTGTTATCTTTTTCTTAACTTTTGATCTGCATCAGTTCCTCTTCTTTCCATTTTCCTTGAAGAAAACAGAATCTTAAAGCAAAGTTTGAGCTGAATACAAACTCACAGACTTCACTTGATATTATATTGATCATTTTTCATTTCATCATTCCATTTCATAAACATTTCAGGAACTCACTCAGAGCTTTCCACTTTTGAAAGGACAGAAAATGAAAGTAAATTCAATGCAGTTCAAAATTTATACTGGAAACCACGGGTATTCACCAATCAAAGCTGAAATTCACCCTTTGGCTATAGCAGTATAGTTTAAAAAAACAAAAAAACTATGTTAAACATTCCTAATTTGGATTTATCATTAAAACTAAGAAGGAAGAAGGGGAAACACAGATTTTAGATACTAAATATAATCAATTTTCATAAGATCCCAGTGGATTTTTGAAGGATTTTCCCTTGCAATGGAGTGACAATTTTTGCAAGGTGAGGAGAAATGATGAGGATATCTTGCGGGTTTGTGGATCATCACTTGGAATCCATTGGGTTTTGTAAGATTTCCTGGTAATGTCAGAGTTAAACATTATGTGCCAATCTATTAGGCTAGCAAAAAGCAAAGAGCTGAGTACAGATGGAATTCTTCTGACCTGAGTGTATTTGCTATTTGAATTGGATAGAGATTTTTCATTTCCTGCATCATTCACCATAAGCCAAAGTCGCTCCCCAAAGCTCATTCATTCATTACTCTTGAAAACACAATAAAACCAAAAGATAAAAAGCAGAATATTGTGTTGATTATGAATACCTACAAATAAAATATAGATATTTTTACTTTGAATTGCAAGTTGTGCTGATGGGCATATACACTACCTTATAAACTTAATCTGTTTGCTTGAAAACTTCAGCTCCAAAACCCGAAAGGTTAACAAAATCTCAATTCCTCTTATGATTCATCTGGGTATTTCAAGCTGCAGCAAATGCAAACCACCTACTGCTGACTTATTCTCAAAGCATGATTAAACAAATCCTTCTTCCCGCTCAATCCTACAAACACACCCAGGCCAAACTGGAGTCCTAGACAGCACTTATCTAGACGACAGAGTCCAAGATACAGTTTCTGCTACAGGATAAATGCGAAATGCAAGTATCTTAAGCCTCTTATCACTGTTATGGCGTACTATCCTAAGGCTCAGGAAGGGTGGTGCTGGCAGAGGCTGCCCAGAGAATCTGTGCCTGCCCCATCCTTGGTAATGTTGAAGGACAGGTTAGATGGGGCTTGGGGTAACCTGGTCTAGTGGAAGGTGTCCTTGCCCATGGCAGGGGGTTGGAACTGGATGAGATTTAAGGTGCCTTCCAAGTCAAACCAGTCTGGGATTCTGTGATCAGAGAAGCATTTTAGCAGCAGCAAATGTAGGGCTGCTCTTGCTTTGCTGTCCATGGGGTCCTATGAAATAGTGAAAAGGACAGACCCCATATTAGCAAGCCACCTGTAAGTAGACATTCCCTAGTTGTGAGCTTGACTAGATGGCCTCCAGAAATCCCTTACAAATAAATTACCATATGATTCTAATTACAACTTCTGCAGTAGTAACATGCACTTTAGACTTGATTAATTGCTGCAACTTGGTAATAAAACCTATACTAATAGCCCAAGCCCATATCCCCCACAGTGGATTAAAGGCTTCAAAATTATATGCTGGCACAAAATGGTTATTAAAGATGAGAAAATGTTAGTATTAATTTGATAGTATCTAATTAAAAGATTAAAAGAAAAAATAGAAGAAAAATTGGTGCTCTCATTTCAACAGAAACTACAATGGACTAAAAGAACCCCAAGCATTTAGCTTTAGAAAGGAAAGAGCATAAAGTGAGCATCCCTGGATTTTCAGGTTCTGCACCTAAGCCAGGAATGTTGGAATGTATTGGAATGCCTCTCTTTTTAATGTAATTTCCTTTCCAAAGAACACTGAATGTTTTATGAAAGGTGCCAATTTGTGAAATCCCTTGATTCATATACAGTCACTGACCAGGACCACACGAATGAATGCATGACAATGCTGAACAAGAAAGCCAGTATGTGCTGCCACACATTTCTGCCTGTCTCCCAAAGGCTGATGAAAAGTCAAACAGATAGATGGGGAGGTAAGCATGCCAGAAGAATTGCTGTATCTGTGAGAAGGAAATACTTAGCTATTCCAGTCTCAAGAACAGGAATAATTTAGGACAAGTGAAATGGGATATCACATTAAGCTGTGGAATATAAGGGTACTGAACAACTTCCATCTTAGGTCAGTATGGTAACTGAACACTAGAAGCATCCATATGGACAGAACACGTGGACAATCAGTAGTAAGTCAAGCCCCTTCCCCAATTCTGTATGCTCCAAAGCCTCACTGATCCTGGCCAATCATAGAAAGTATCCCACAGCAAACTTAGAGAAACAGTGAGAGACTGAACAGGCAAAATGCATACCTACTGCAAGTTTGCAGTCCTTGTTTCTGAAATTATGCCAAAAAACAACGTGCAGAAGAGCAAGCCTTTAAAAGTCATAGTGGATATATCTCTGTATATTGGTGGGTGAAGCCATATGCTAAACACTGAGGCATGTTATTCTTTTCACAGCTTCTACACTTTAAGGGGATCTGTTTCTCCACAGCCATACTCAAAGAGTAGTATCTATTTCTAACTGATTCCATCTATTTTGTGTTTACAAAATTCTCCTATTCATTAAGGGAACAAATAGAATAATTAACAGGTTTTTACAAGATGGTATCATATAGATAATATCAAAGTGACAAATTCCAGACACCAAGGAAGACAGGAAGAATCTTGGATTTTCTACGAATTCATCTGTAGCTTACTCATTGTTCTAACCCTCCTTTTGACTTAAATGCACTGTAAAGTGGTGTCCCTAAAAATTAGAAGCCCTGCCTGAAACTATTTTTGAATTTTCTTCTAGGTCAAAATGGTAAAAGCCATTTTCTTAACAACCCTTTTTCATTTCTTTTATAATAGAAAATATTTTGACATATCAGATCATAACAGTCTTGTAAGTAAACCTTTATGGTGTGCTCACTCAAAATGGCTATCTCATAAAACAATGAATGACAAGGCAAATGTGTCACTTTTATGCTTCTCTTTGTATTTTATGGAGTAGTTACAGCTACTGGTAGTTGGATTTTGAAATAATATTCTATGAACTTTAAAGACAATAGTAAAGTTCAAGGTTACTACAGAGATATAGCACCATTCTGTGATCTGGATGAAATGCATTGAGCCAGCTGCTGGAGTCATCTCTGTAGATGTAGGCTCACCTGTACTAGTCTCCTGATGCATTTTCAAACAAAGAGCACATGGCCTGCAGCTCCAGAAATTCAGCTACTCTCTTGCATACAGTCTTCAGATTTAAAGTGTGAACCTTCACGGCTTTCCCACGCTGTAAAAATTGGCATGGGGCACATCATTTCGTACTGCTAGTGGTTCCCTGTGGGCATGTATACACTTAGTTCAGGTAATGCCTCCTGAACACACAACACAGCCAAATACATGCAAATGTATTTTTTCGTGGAGGGATGAAAAGGTCACATTCAATGTGTGAGAAGTCACGTTTCAGATCAGGCACCATTTCTTCTACCTTTCAACCTCAGTGAGTGCAAGTTTCCCTTCCAGAGGAACTGCTATATCCCTACCGTGAATGCACACCAGTACATAAGACTCTGTTGACACAGGTTGAAGTGCAAACTGAGAGCACTTTGGTATAAAACTGCTGCGCCAGGGACTGCTCACTGTATGCAAGCTCTAGCACTAACAGAAGTGAGCAGGCACTGCTTGCAACAGTCCTTGAGTATTCCTGCCAAGGATCATTTGCACTTCCAGATACAGATAAGAATAATAAAACCTGGCTCTAGGTAGGCATTTATGCAGGATTCAACACTTCATAAGACAAAATACTGGATTACCTAGTGGGCAATTTCTCTTTTCTATTTTTCAGAACTAATGATGGAACAACTGCAATTGAAGGTATTTTAAAAGAAGGAAAAAAAACGTATAAACTGCATAGGTGGACATTTATTCTTTTTTTCTTGCAAGTAATAACATCTTTGTCATTCCAATCACCTTTTAAATTGAATAAAAATTGCAACATATGGCTGTTTACAGAGATCTTATTAGCCCATTTTCCTGAACATACTTTTACACTTCAAAATATTTAAACTTAAATGCAACCTATAACTCACATGCAAGAATTAAGGAGAAACCATTTCTATTTAACTGCCTGAAGTCAGCCAAATCCTCCTTCATGACTGTTTTTCACTTTCCCCTTTGGCTTAGCTGAAAATAGAGATGACACTTCTGTCCAAATACCCCCTTGTTTGCTTCCCCAGCCTTGTGTACATCATCATCAACAAATGAGCTACCTCTGACATCTGTAACAACGGAAGAGGGTGGAAAACCCCTAAAACTCCAGTATGTACTACCCAGGAGTTCAGCTGCTCAGGTCTGAAAGGACACATGAAATACTTTTCCTGCACATTTATAACAGCAAGGTTAGCAACATTCAAATCCCTTACACATGTCTGGCTATCCGCATGGAACACTACAGCATGGAAGCTGCTACATCAAACACCACAGTGGTCTCCTGTGGTCTGTACCTTGCATCTATAGTGATTGCTAACACTAGAGTTAAGAAATTGTAAAGAGTGGTAAAAAGTAATCATGTATTTCTATATCACAGTGGGATATTTATGCATAACTGCAGATGAGGTCCGTGCTATGCTACAAAACAACATAGCAAATTGTAATTTTTCCTCCAGGTAGTACAACTGCTGATAGTTTTTATTCATGCTGTTCAGAAGCACTTTACATGATACTCCCCTGATAAGAAGGGACAGAGGAGTCTGAAAGAAAGGACTGCCCTGCACCTTGACAGTATCATAGCCTAGCAACAAGAAAGGGGGTGAGGCAGGATGGCCCCAGTGTTGCACGGCACTTTCCTGTAAGCTGGCTGCTGGACAGAAATCATAGGATTACAGAATCATAGAACCAACTAGGCTGGAAAAGAACTTTAAGAAATGTGGCATATCTGCTAACATATAAGGAAAAAAAGAGATTCCCTTGAGAAAGCAACAACAGACAGAGAATCCAGCCTCAGTCAGCTAGAAATATCTTGTTTGATCTGTAATGAAGGCAAACACAAACACAATAAACAGAAAGCACACTGGAATTACATTCTTTAAATTAAAACTCAGCACTTGCATAGCTTTTCTTTGTAACAGATACCAAATATATTTCTAAGGGGTCTAAGTCTCAGCATTCCCAGTCTTGCCAATGGAGAGAAAGAAATAAAGAAACATGATGGGGTACCTGACAACATACCATGAATCAATGTCAGGGTTGAAAGTGGAAATCCCCGTCATACAATTCCTGCATTTATTCTATAATCATTACACATTCAAACCCCTAGATAGGATATAAGCCATCCTTTAAACAACAGAAAAAAAGGAAGATACAAGAGAAACCAATCTTACATGAAAGATTTTAACAATTCCACAGACAAATTACAATAACAGATTGCAAATGAAATCATGATCTTTATTTAAACTGTAATTTCCTTTAAGCCACCAAACAAAATACACTCTCAAAGGAAAAACTAAACAGTGTAAGGATTCCTGATTGATATGCAAATGTTGTTGGCTTCAGCTACTAATACATAACTACTTTAAAGAGGTGTTTCCGCTCATCAACAAGCATAAGTAATCAAATCCCCTTTCCACACTTTGGTTCCTCCTCTGGATTTGATATCTAATTTTATTCCCTGATTTATGTAAGATTAAGATGGGGAAGGGGTGGGCTACTTCTGTCATGTTTTAACTATTATGAACTTCATCTACTCATGTTAGTAATACATTCAAATGTTCTACGTAGATAAGGCTTTTTTTTTTTTTTCTCCCTTGACCAAAAACAGGTGCTTCTGGATGTAGAGAATTATGTAGCTTTGGGTACACAAAAGCAATAAAAACTTCTGAAGAAAATAGAAATAATGATTCCCTTGGCTTATACTGGAAACAGGACATTATGTCAAGCTTTACTTTCATAAAGATCATTAAATATCTGTTTGTGATGAGCCTAAAAGGGTGAAACACTCACAGAACTACCTTGGCACAGCTTCACATCTTTGCTTTGAAGGAAATGAATGAAAATTGATGAAGCACTGTCTTCACTGCCTAAACAACAGAGCAAACCCTGAGCACTACTTTGGTTTCCTTTCAATGCTCTAGCTGCCTCAGCTGAACAAATTCAGCTGCATATGGTGACAGGCTAAACCTAATCTCTTTGAGCAACACACCCACTACTGGGCTCCTCCATCACACCACATGCAGCATCATTACCCACCTCACACAGAGACACTGTCTTCTATCAATGCATAGCCTAGTCCTTTAAGGAGTTAACACTGCTAGCAATACTCATCTAAATCCCAAATACTCTATAGCTATGTGTATTGCTTCACACAGCTGAGACACACATTTAATTTTATTAGGAATTGAATAATGTTTCCACATCCTTGATGATGTATAGCCCTAATGACTAATCAATATTCTTGAGTAAATGTTTTTAAAATGCCTAAAGCAAAGTGACAGTGCATTTATCAAAGGGATTTGGACCACATGCAGCCTTCAAACAGGTTTTTAAATTCATAAAAAATACAGGAATCAAAAAAACCCAACACTGTTCATGTTTCTGAACAGGTTCAGCTGTACCACCTTTATACTGCTATCATTATTATAGGCTTTCCTGCTAAATGCCGAAGTCCCACAAATTCTTCATAAATATCAAATCCATAATTATATAGGCTATGTGACTGAGAATTTGCTTGTATTTTGACATGCAAACACTGCTCTATCACACAACCCCGCTGTATCGCATTCATAGAGTGATAGGTATTTGTTTTAAATATTAGCCAGCTGGAAGGTAGAGTGATGGGGATTGAACTACCCATGAAGATGTAACTGATTTTGAAGCACTTTTTATAAAAAGTACAGTTATTAAATCTATTTATCGTTGGTTAAAGACAGCACACAGCAGAGCAGGAATGTAGCACCACCATAATCCACTACTCATACATCAATGCCAAAGTAACAAAGGATGCTAAATGAAGAAAATCACCTTCGACATTTCATTGAGAGTGCTAAGTCCAGATAAAATAACACTGCTAATATTTTTTTTTTATTATGCAGCAAATATCCCAATAGAAAAACCATCTCTGGTCTATTTGCAGATAAATATCAGTACATTTTGTACATGTGCAACTGAAATCTACAAGGTTAAGGCCATTTCTTCAGCAATGCAGCTTCATGGGCCCATTCTGTGCACTCAAGCTACAGCTCTCAATCATCTTTTGACAATTAGGTCCAAAGCAACTCGACAGCACTGTGTATCATTCAACCAGAAGTCTCCATCTCACTCATTAACTCCAAAGTCCAACTTAAGAGACAGTATTTCAGAAATGTATGTCCGACAAAAACAGGTAAATGAGCTACCAATACATTTGCTCATGTACAGCAAGCCATTAACACAAAACATTACCACAAGATAACCAACTGAAAAATTATAAACGGAAGTCAAAATAGCATCAACATCCCGTTTAGATGGAACATTTTATTCTACAGAGAAGGCATACTCAAGATGAAGTCCCTCCTTGCAAAGTTATTCCACTGTGCAATGCTTCCTATTATCTCAGAAGAATTTGGTACTAGTTAAGGTCCCACAGTAGATACCTGATTTGACTTACGTGGGCTGTTTTGAACGAACACTGAAAGACATAACACGGCCACCTGAAACTACTCCATAAGTCCAATGAATAACCATAGGTGGTGAGAGCTGTGGCACGTTTCATGAAGTCACAGAAGGGTTTGTGCTTTAAGGCACTTGTCAGGAATTCATACACAAGCAGGAGAGATACAGGGAGATGCCACTTAGGATGAATATCAGGATATTGCTAGAGTATGCGGAAATGGACTGAGGAATGACACAGCCCATTTGGAATTGTATCTGGCTAAAGATGCCTGTTCCTGATGCTGCTCATTAAGGAGTGGTCTGGATCCTATCTCTCCAACCTCCAGATGTCCATATTAGCTGTCATAAAAGTCTTTTTCACCTCTGCAATGACTTAATGCAAAATGTTATACAAACTGGAGAATCTTTAAGAGGAGGTTTTGATGAGTTCATCACACTCAGCCTTGACTTGAAATGACAGTTCTTAGTTGGATTTCTCTTTCCAGAAGCCTTCCTCTACTATAAGGCAACAATGTGAGAAAAGAGGTCCTTCTTCATCTTTTTTATTTACCTGTCATTTTGTAACTAGCTTTTCCACAATACCTCACAGCTTAGTGAGGACCTACATGGGAGACAAAACTCTGTCCCAGTGGATACTTACACATTAGAACATGAAATATTAAGAAAAATTCATTACAACCTCTTTAAAGCACCTTTCGGCAATGTATGAACCTTAGACATGATGGACCCTGTAACTTTGGTGGGTGACCCAGTTACTATTAAAGAATAATAGAATGGCTTGGGTTGAAAAGGACTTCACAGATAATCTTAGTTCCAACCACACTGGAACTATTCACCTCCTTCTGTCAATCATTCTCTTCTATTTCTTTCATGTTATGGGCTTTCTTATTCCAGCAATCCAAACCTGAAGTATACCATTCTAAGTTTGATTGACATATTGTAAAGAAAAACACCAACACGGAAATATCTCTGATGGTCTAAACAATTTTTTTTTTCTTGATATTTAGGTTCAGCTATCAAGCTAAAAAGAAGTATTAAAAAATCAGCAAAATTGTACATGGGACTAGTCATCAACATAACATGTATAAGAAAGGCAGCACAAGGATTATTTATCTTGTAGAGAGAAATTTGTGATCCTAACTATATATAAAAATGACAAAGTTCCAATCATTTACACAGTAAGAAAGTGATGAATTGCTTCTTACAAAGCACAGTATGTTTTCTGTTTCACCCACTTCCTGAGATCCTTGGAAAACTTCCCTACTGAAATACGCACGCTCTCTACTATCATCAACTTCTTCTCATCAACTGGAAGGTTAGTCCAGATTTTGCCCAGTGGAGGGGAATTTCCCAGATCAAACTGGTTACAGCTAGCATCTGCAGGGAGCATCCTGTTTGCCTGTTCACTCTTTCTGTCTAAGTGCTGTAGTGGTGGTCAGCCCCGAATGTGATCCAGAAAGCATAAATTCTTCCTAGGGCATTTTTTTTCCCAGATCATCTTGGTTTAGCTTCACTATAGATTTTCAAAGAGACAGGTAAGTAGGTACTACAATGCTAGTATTCATGTGAAGAAAGGAAAATAAACAGACGAGTGCTAGTGTTGGAAGAGCTCAAACATCATAATTCTGGTAGCAAAATCTCTCCTTGTTATGAATCTTCTGATGTTGAAACACTCCCTTCAGGTTTTGTTTGTTACAGCTTCTAAGTAGAAGAGAGCAACCTGAAGGCAAACTTATATAATTACATTAGAGGCAATGGCAGATTTTGCAAATTGTGGTAGAAGCAAAAGAATTAATAATGGCATTACAGTAGTAATAGAAGCAGCAGCAGTCAAGCCAGGAGAAGTCAGTTAGCAAGAGCAGCAGTAAGGAAAGAATTAAAAATAACAATCGCCTTACAAGTTTCTTCTTTTCTCACTCAACAGATGTTCACGAAGCAACCATTTAACCTCAAATCATTTGAATCAAAATCTCCCGTTAGTAATCAATCATTGGTATTACTTAGCAGAAGCAGTCTACACACAGAAGGCATTACGCAAACCTCAGGTCATTTGTTCGTAGTAGATCCCCCTAGTTAGGAGTTGTTCTACTCATCTTCCTCAATCATCTCTAGTTTTCCTTCTGCCTTATTTTAATATAGCTTCTCACCTTCATGTCACTACCTAAGATGAGTTAAGCTTGGGCTATGAACCAAAACGGCAAAATAATCAGTATGTTTTATGTATGATGTGCTCAAGTATTCCTTGCACTGCCCTGAAAATACACAACTGCAAAGTTAAAATAATGCAAGATACTGAGCTGAAAATATATTGGAGAGGTTGTTCCGTAGGAGTTCCACATATTAATTTACTTGGTTTTCGTATTTCTCTAACATCTGCATAATGCTTCAGTGCCCCCCCTAGTTTAAATCTGATGTGTTTCATTAAACTCTCTTGTCCACACTTCTACCTTCTCCTAGGCTAAGAAAGTTGTGAGTGCTTACTCTCTTCTTGCCTCTTCCCAGGACAAATATAAGAGCATAATAACCATCCCTGGGTATTTAAGGGATACATACTTTGGAGATGAGAAAAAATGGTGGGGTGTGAAAAGCAAGGAAAACAACAAGGATAAATTAAATCAACAAAAATTAAGGCAGAATGCAATTACAATACTAATTAGAAGAGTCACCCAGTAGGAATGGATCATTTAAATATGAACAAAACACAGTAATGAAAGACTGTACTGTTGGGGCATCTCTTTTCCTTGCCAGGCTGTGCTCCAAGAATAGAACTGATAACATCCCCAGATTTTTTCTCTCTCCATATTTCCAATTATTTTACTGTATTTAATGTTTTATTTGAAGAATGCTCTCTCATGACATTACCAATCTTCCTTTCAGCTTAAATCCCAGTTCTACTCCTCTGCAAATTAGAAAGGGTGTTTTGGGTTCGGTTTGTTTTTGTTTTTTTTTTTTTTTTTTTTTTTTTTTTGTTTTTTTTGTTTTTTTTCATTTATCCTTGAGAGCATCCCAAAAAAAGACTAAAAGCTATGCAAGTTATTAGCTCATGCATTAAACAGTTCCTAATTCATTTACTAGAAGATTTGTACACTTCTTAGATTTAATTAAGTATTTCTAGGACAACAACAGCAGATTATATTGTAAGAACATCTCTTTGTACAAAAAAGCAAGTCAAGGCTACACTGAATAACTCTGATGCCTTATATTTTCACAATACCACCTCCCCCCATATTAGCATAGAGTACTACCATAAGAGTCTTCTGAGTGATATCAACTGCAGATATTACATAAAGATAACGATACTGGTTTTGCAATCAGTATGTAGAGACCTTCAGTCTTTTCAAAGAAAGCAAGGAATAAAGTAATTCAAAAAATGAAATTTGGGTATTTTCACAGAATTCTGCACTTAGATTTTCTATTCCCATGACCAACTGAACAGAGTAATAAAAAACTCTCTTTTGCAATATAACTTATTTAGGAAGAAAAGAATACAAAGTAGTACAGCATTATCATAGCACATCTAACTGGGAAAGCTACAAAAACACTGAACCAATATAATAGTCAGTGAATTCTTGAATTCATGCAAAAAAGAGAAAAATACCTGCCTCAAGATTGGCAACAAACTCTCCAGAGCCCTAATCTAACTCCTCTTTGAGTATATGATGCCTACATATGCAGCATTATTCATTCACATACATATCAAATTTTGCCATCACAGTGGCACACTGCTTCAGCTGAATGCATACCTATGCTGTAGAAGCTAAACAGGTAGGAGGTGATCAAGCATCTTTTCTTAGAGGTTGAAGCCTGGCCAAGTCTCCACCATATGCCTCATCTCCTCCATGTGGCCTGTTCTGCAATCATCCCAGTAGTGGTCAAGGGATGAGCCAAGCTGAGAGGGAAGGTCTACTCCCTTCCATCACTACCACAGGGCACTGCCTACTAATTTGCCTGAGCCCCACATCCAGAAATCACCCCACAGACTACAATTATCACCTCCTCCTGGCTTAGTCTTTGCAATACCAAAGCTCATTGCTAAAAACAAGAATACCGAAAAGCTGCATAGCTAAAATGGGTCCATAGTATAATAACCAAAATATAAATTCTTTGGAAAACTTGATTTAGAATTGATTTAACATAGTTCTCCTGACCAAACTGCCCATATGGGAAAAGGAAATGCAGCCTCTAATTATGACCACAGAAATGTTCTACTGCATGGATTTAATTGAAGTGGATAGTACATCTGAAGCGATTTTTCTGTTCAGAATTCATAATGAAGGCATTAGAAGTTATTAAATATAAAAAAATAATTGAGAATATTATTTTTGGTAAGGTTATAGGGTTGAATAATCATTGCTAATATTTTCCTGACTAATTTGCTGCAATTGCGGCTGTTATGCCATATATGTTCTCCAAGTACGGATTTGGTTTTGACCAAATTTATCTCCAATTATTCAGTGTCTGCCTGAATACAACAATCAGACAAATCAGTCTTCTATGGGCAAACACTTTCTTGACAAATAAAGACCACATATTTCCCCATGTCAGTTAGCTGCTGTCTAAAAAAACCTCAGCACTTTAATTGCACTGAAATATTCAATGATTTTGCATCTCCTCATGCTGCACTGATTTCAAATTCTAAGAGTCAAAGCCTGGGGGGTTGACTTTGCCAGTCCCTAAGCACCCACACATCTGCTAACTCGCTCCTTGTGATGGACCAGGGGAGAGAATAAGAAGAGTGAAAAATCGCATGGGTCAAAATAAAGCTCAGCTCCCCTTCATTAGGGGAAAAAACCCAAAGAATCATTATTGCCTCAAGCAGGCCAGTTACTCTCTAAGCAACTGCTAACTTGGAAGTCAGACCTCATTCTTTCCTCCTTTACCCCATTTTTTATATATACACAATGTTATATGGCATGGAATATACCTCTTGTCATTTTAGGTATACATTTAAATGTATTTAAATACCTTCAGGTATAAATACCTGAGGGATGTAAAGAAGATGGAGCCAGGATCTTTTCAGTGGTGCTCAGTATCAGGACCAGAAGCAATGGGCACACACTGAAACACAAAAGGCTGCCACTGAACATGAGGAACCACCATTTTACTGGGAGGGTGACTGAGTACTGGCACAGGTTGTCCAGAGAGGCTATGGAGTCTCCCACTTTGGAGACTTCCCAAAAGATCATGTGGAAATGGTCCTGGGAAACCAGCTCTAGATGGCCCTACTTGAGCAGGGGGGGCCGGACCATATAACCTCCAGAGATCCCTTCCAACCCTTCTGTGAATCTACAATTCCATGAATATTTGCTATTTCCCAGCATTTCTTTTAAATAATTGGATCAATTCCTTAATTGATCTTTGTATGAATGAATGTTAAAAAAAAAAAAAGAAATTCCCAGTGCTTATGGAAAGGTATTAGACAACATGATTTTATACTGCATCTCTCCAAGCACTAGCCTGTGCATCATGACTTTTTTTTTTGTACAGCAAAGCAATGATGAAGACATTCTGGAAGCGTGTACTGATCTGAGGCTATGATATTGCTCACTGATCACTGCTTCATTCAGTATTTCTTATCTAGCCATTTTCCATAAATTGCCTGAGGATGGACTCTATGTTAATGCACACATCAGTAGAAATCAACCATTTGCATGAACCCATATAAAGAACGTTGTACCAGTGCTTCTGGCACTATCATTAACGTAAATTGCAACCTTCCTAGTATCAGTTCTTATTTACAGCTGACAGGAATTGAGAAATTAGCCATGCATACAGTCATTCCTGATGTAAATCGCCATACTTAATGCTATTAGAGAAACATTTTCCAGCCAAAATATGCTGACCTGTGGCTCTGTTCCAGCATCAAATTCAAACAACAAACTAAAACATTGCCATAAAATAAATTGGAAGGACAGACTCTAATACAAATATTGAAGTGCCAGTACATGGGAAAGAATAACTTGGACTATCATGCACTTAATGCACTGACCAGATTAGAAAAATGTTATCTCCTGTTTATAGAAATATTTTTATAACATCATCAAACATAAGAGCAAGTAAAATAACAGGTTTTCTCTCATCCTTGTCATTACATACATTAGGATATTAAACCACTTCCATCCCCAAAGTTTAATAACAAGCCAAGAGCAAAATTTAGTCCCTGATCCTTGAAAGCCAAATTTCCGTTAGAGATGATGAAAAGACAATTAATTGGAAAATGAGCAAGATTGTATTTTGTTACTTCATGTCAAAAGCATGCTTTTATCAACTGACAGCACCACTTTTGGGTGACCAGAGGATGAGGGTGCCTGTGTTCAAGAGTTTTCTTCTGAAATGTGGCATAAAAACTGAATTGTATTGTTTTATATTTTGCAATTCAGCAATTCAGTTGTTCATTAATAGTCATTCACTGTAAAATGCAGAACATAAAATAATCTGACCTGCACAAGTTGACTTTTTAAAACCACATTTTTTCAAGCATTTGTTCTCTTCATCCTTACTCCCAACATTCAGCCAAGCAAAAATAAATAGCTCTCACACTCCTGTATCATCTGTCATTGTAGGAGACTAGTGGGCTGGCTCATTGGTAGCTTTAGCTAAACAACCATGAAAGGTGATGGCAATGATGATGACTGTATTAAATGCAGCATATGCCCAGTAGGAAGCAGGCTGAGACCATCAATTCAGTTTATTTTGATAGCTGAACAGCCACACAGTAAAAAAAAAGCCTTTTGGGGCACCACTGTTCTGGGTGGGAACTAAAGTGGTCAGACCTGGATGACAAACTCCGCATTCCAATGCTTTTGAGACTTCCTATAGTAAAACCAATTGTATTACAAACCTTATCTTCTTCAGTCAAAGATTTTGAATTAAATTGGCACATGCATTTAAAGTAGAGTTAATGCTTAAAGTGAACAGCTGCCCTTGGTTGAATTCTCTAGCAAAATCACCTCTTGAAATTTACTTGCTCTATTTTATTGTGATAATTTCACATCCAAGAGCAAAAAAAGTACCAACCTCCAGGAGTATGCAAAGAGATTTTTTAGTACATCCCAAAGTAGAACCTGGGAGTTCAGTAACTGTTTAAGGGGCTAATCCAATTTCAAAACCACTTTTGATTAGGACATATTCCTAAAAGTGGCATGTGCCAGTTTGAACTTTGATGTTGACCAGAGCAAATATGAGTTTACTGTATTGTAAAATTCATACGGTGTTTTCTAGGAAACTGTAAAGCACTTAGTTTTAAAATTCCACTGAATGAAAGCAACAGCGCATCTTCTTTTCCCCTCACAGCCCAAGACATCTTCAGACACTCAAAGCCATTTTGTTTCCTTTCTGACCTACAGCTTGCTATGCATTTTCAAAAGGTTTCATTTTTAAAAAATAGCAAACCCCATCAAAATTAATCAAAACCTGAAAGCAACTTATGTTGCAAATAAACTTTTCATTATTCTTATTTCAAAGAAGTTACACTAGATGTGACTTTATACAACTTTGAACTCTCAAGTACCTTCCAATTTTTCCAGCAGCATAAAGCTACTCATCAGTTTCTAATATTTCACATTTTTATCATCCTGCACTGCCTCCATGCTTTCTAGAATCCTTCCATAGCACCTTAATTTCCTAACACCTAGCTATTATTAGCATATTAGTTTCAATTAAACCAACTTCAATCTGAGAGCCAAGTAATTAAGCTCAACAATGATCTCTTTGGTATATTTTAGTTTGCTACCATAAGCCTTTCGGCTACTATATACAGAGTGATTTGGATTCTCCATCAACTCCTAAAAAATGCACTAAATTACCCTCTTCCCAAGCAGCTTTTGAATTTTACCAGCTCTCCATAGCACTGCTATCTATCATTTCTTTATCTCCACCTGCTAAGCTCTGATCTTCTCTTACTGCTCTTCAAACCCTTGCCCACCTTCTTTTGATAAGTCTGAAAACAATATGAAGAATGATGTAAACAGAGAGAAGCAGCATCTCAAAACAAAATTTCACAGCTTGAAAAGATCAGTGCAAGCAATAAGTCTCCCACAAGTGTTCATAAGTACTAGTCAGTTGGAAAGCAAGAAAGAGAGGAAGAAAGAATCATAGAATCAGAGAATGGTGTGGGCTGGAAAGAACCTTAATACCATCTATTTCCAACCCCCTGCCATGGGCAGAGATGCCTCATACTAGACCATGTTACCCAAGGCTCTGTCCAACCTGGCTTTGAACACTGCCAGAGATGGAGCATTTACCACTGTTCCAGTGCCTCAACACCCTCACAGTAAAGAAGTAAGAAAAACACATGAAAGGATATACTAAAAAAGAGAATGAATGGAAAAATAGGCAGAAAAATTAAAAAGGTAAAAATCAATTAAAACAGTTTGGTTTTGGGTTGTTTTTTGTTTGTTTTTTTTTTTTTTTTTTTTTTTTTTTCCTTTTTTTTTTTAAATTGTATTTTTTTATTTTTATGTTTTTTTTTTTATATTTTTCTTTTAAAGCTA
>JBAFWW010012252.1:24932-50075 GCA_036873685.1 Agapornis canus
AAAATAATCAGTGTCTATTGCGAATTCTCCTGATCGCCTTTATTACCTAGCAATACTAATTACCTAGCAATACTAATTACCTAATACTAATTACCTAGCAATACTAATTACCTAGCAATGTTACTAATAAATTATGTATAGAAAACAGAAGAAGAATTTTGATCAGTTTGAAAATCTTACTGATAGTAAAACATATGAATAAAACATAGTAGCAATATATACCAGGAAAAGCATGAAATAAATGCTAAGTTTTGATGCATAGAAAGAACATCACACAAAACCAGAGCATTTCCCCTAAATGTTAAAATGGCTTATTTGCGTAAAAATCTATATCCCAGTAAAACTCAATCATGAGAGACAAACAAGAACTTGTGCTGTTGAAAATCCAGGGATCACAATTTATATTTAAATTTGATACCAGTCTTTTGTAGGTTAGGCTTTTTATTAGAGAGCAATAATATTGCATTTTCATTAAAATATAGTAAAACCACCAAAATGACAATATGTCATTATGTAATGACAATATGTAATATGGGAAGAACATGGGAAAGTTCCTGTGCAGCATTTATTGTAAACCTCTTCATCACAGACTCTGGCCAAGTGTGGGATGTTACTGCAGCCCTGCATATGTGCAGGCTCACATACCCCTCTGACAATCAGTGATGACACCAGTTTTGACATACTTCTCTCACATTATTTTTATATTACATAATACACAGCAGAAGAGAGCCCTGCTTTTTCTAGGATGACAGTAATCCAAATCATTACCATTCCTTAAATTCCTCTTTAAATAATAAATAATCCCTCTAAGTGGATTATTTAAGAGCCAGAGAGGAACAGAAAAGGTACCATGCTGTAACTTACCTTCAACTTCAAAGAAACTTATTTCTTATTAATTACAGATTTTACCCTTTGATACAAACCTAGGCAAGCTACTGCTTACTATCTTGGATGAATTATTATACCAGGAATACACTTTCAAGATGTTCTGTGACTTGCAAACATGCTACTCCTTTAGCTTGCAGGATTGTGAATGATTTACTAAAAGCTTTTGCAACATGAAATACATTCTTCCTACAAGAATTATGCCTTTGTTTCCATTCTAAGCCATTTGCAGATGAAAGATAGGATGTGCTCAACCATATATGCCATTTACTTTCAGTTAGTCCTGTTACAAAACACAAGGATGTCTTTTATGGCTTTAGAGAAGGTTTGTATCACCATCCAGCAGTGTTGAACAGAGCTAAGGGCTCCCAGCGTTCCCCACAGTCCTGATCCCAGGGCATACAAGTCCCAGGGTGCTTTGCCCCTCTGCCCTTTCTCCATTTTCCATTGGAGAATCTATTGTTTAACCCCTATCTACCCATGTCCATCCATTTAACTTGGAAGGGTATCCAGACATGCAGCAAAATAGGGTGGTCAGGTTACTCAGGGCATACATACCCAGGCTGCATTTGGAGATCAAAGCTATGCAGAGCAATGCAAATGTTCCTGCCCTGAGCTGGATACTCAGCATTACTCTCCCTTAGTTCCCAAACCAATCAAACCTAGCACCATGCATCTGGAGTTTGAAAAGTGTTCTTTCTTACTGAAACCAAAATACTTGATGAATCAAAGCACACCTTAAAATGTCTAAGAGAGTGGGGAGACTTACAAACATAAAAAAATGACAACTTGATGCCACTGTTTTTACTGGTGAAATACAGAGGCATTAGGAATAAAAGAACAGCTAAAAAGATGCTCACAACTCTACTCTTGTGAAATGCCATTAATAAGCAGTCTTAATACAGGAAATTGGACTTCAGCAAGGTCCACACTGCTATTATTGTTGCACTGCAATTAAACTGAGAGAAACCTCAAAGAATATCCTGAGGTAGGAGAGAAATTATTTTACACTGGTTTAAATACGCTCAGATTATTTATTCATGAGTTTGTCAGCAGGAGAGCATTGCTATTTTTCAGTCTTTGACAAAGAAGAGGAGCTATTCTATTATCATTCCTCAGTCATAACTCCAAGCAAGGACTACAAAGTTTGGGAGACAGGGAAAAAGAAACCTGTAATAGACTGAATTGAATGGAATTTTACTGGGGGGGGTGTGTGTGTGTGTGTGCTGCTCTTAAAATATAGATAGTGAGTTTCTGATTAACAGATACATAATAAAAGGATTATTGAAATTACCATTACATTCAAAAAACAGTTCAAACTTTTTCTCTAAGCATTAGTTGCATTACTTTGAATAAAAATGAATCTTGACAACAGTAATGCTATGAACGCTGGAATCAGTTATTATTTTTCTTGTGTTTACTGGAATCCATATACAAGCCAAATCACTAACAGGCCACAGAGGATGCTGAGTGATCTGACGTAATAGGTAACTGGATAATCTTTCTTTTGTCCAGGTGTTTCTGTACAACACAAAACCTGCCTGTAATTCCAAAGTAGACATTGACACTAGAATGCTACATGCAAACACAGATCCATTACCTATGCACTTCTCATTGATATGTATGCGTATATTCACTTGCTCCACTTTAATAATGAACCAAGATCCAACTAAGATCCATCTTAGAAGTTCTGTGGTTAAAACCTTATTGACCTAATTTGGCCTTTAGCAGACTTTCAGTTACCACTCATTATCTTTCTTCGGTTTTGCTGTGTTCATGAAGTTTGCTGTGTTCATGTTTGCTGGTGTTACAGATTGTTGTCCTTGAACAGACTTGGCCAGCAGGCCACAAATCAAGGTGCAGTACCAATTATAGCCAAGAGTCAGGATGTTTTTGCTTCAGTGAAATGAAGCTTGCTCTCTGCTTAGCACAGTAAATGATCTGCATTGATCATGAAGTTGTGGCCAGCAATCCTCTCAGTTCCTCAGGATCACTACATTTAAACACACCTTGCACAGAAATCTTTAAGCAAGCAGAACCAAATCCCCAATCTAAACAAAACAAAAAACTCTCATTACTTCCAACTACTCAACATGTGGAGATTTTAAGACACTTCTAGGTCTGTGGGTGAAGAACTGGCATATTGGTGCAGTATCACAGATAAATTATCTCATACGTCTGACATTTTTTCTAGTCTCCTTGCAACTTCAGATTTTCTAAAAACCGAAACTGGTTCAGTATCTCTTCCAAACATTCCTGCTGTTTGACACACTGCTTTGCAAAAGTACAATGAAAATGCAGTCCATGCCACCAGGGACAGACGATTAGAAACAAAAGCAGCTTTGATCTGTTACTCCTGTGTCATTCGGGACTAATACCACTGTAAATACTAGCCACCTTTTTTTAAAGTGTGTATGAAATCAGAATATGTTAACAAATATCAGAGGTAAAGACACAATAAAACATCAAAGAAGAATGAGTAAAGGGGAAAGACAAAACAGGTAAAAAGAACTGAGGTGGACTAATGTTAGCAGGAGGCAGATTACTAATTCTGAATGTGATGGGAGACAACATTCCATGTAATAGTATAGCATGTTCCAAGATACAAATATTTTTGTGGATACAATTTTAGCTTGGTACAGCAGATTCATTATGTATTATTCATCTACGCAAGTGCTTTGCTAGCCATGTCATTTTAAAAATAGCTTGACAGATATTAAATATGTCTTGAACTTATCCCCATGACCTTAATAAAGCTGGGTTACACCTCACTATTAGCTGTGGAGCATACATTTGCTG
The DNA here is from genome assembly GCA_036873685.1 of Agapornis canus. Lineage (NCBI taxonomy): Eukaryota > Metazoa > Chordata > Aves > Psittaciformes > Psittacidae > Agapornis > Agapornis canus. Next base: position 28,617 of record JBAFWW010012252.1, read on the forward strand.
ACTACCAAAACAGTCCAGCTATTTTTGCAAAGCTGTATTGGGGTAGGCTTCCAGTAGAAAGCAAAATAATGGCTCTTTTCTCAAGTAACTGAGACTGCAGCATGCACTAACCAGCTACTACTTACTGAAACTCGGAGTTCAGCAGCTAAGCTGGTAACTGATGCCAAATCCTTAGCTGCTGCTTCTGAATTGCTGGACTGCATTTCAACCTTTGCATCTTTTCAGCAGCTCTCTCTGCATGACTGGCCAATGAACACCCAGATTTGAAATTTAATTTGCACAATTACATATGGCAAGCGTGCTTTCATTTTTATTCTTCCAATCTGCAGATCCATTTTTCATAGACTCACAGGACAGAACAGTTAGGGTTAGAAAAGGCCTTAAGATCATCTAGTTCTAACCCCCCTTACATGGGCAGTAACACCATTTTCCAGAAAATTTGATAGTTGGTATTTTCTTCCTATTCCTATTAATCAAGAGAAATCTCTTTCCTACTCCATATTCCAAGAATCTAATGAAGCGATCATGCACCATTTTTGCTGGCAACACAAACTCCTTGAAATAGAAGCTACTGTCTCTATGCTGTTCTTCATTACAATACGCCTATCTTACAGAAAATCAGACATTCACTAGTTTTTTCATCTTCTCACATTGAGCAAATCATAGCAATTATTTCAAAAGATATGTTGAACAGGATCTTGATGAGTAATCCCTTCTAAAGAAGAAGTGATAAGTATCTGGAGGCCAACTCCTTCTTTATAAATACATACATGTATATAAGATTTCCACACAGAAATCTGTAGATACATATGGCTTATGCCACAAGCATGTACAGGCATAAAAACTCAAGGGGATAATGCACTCTCCTTCCCCAGATTATAATGGCAATGATGTTACAGGAACCTGATTTTAAAATATTTGGCTCTTCCTGCCTAATCCCTTTAACCCTTAGTAAAGCTCTGTCCTTATACACACTCAGGTTATGTTAGCTGGTCTGTGTGACATTGTTTTAACATCCACAAATGCATCTGGGCAAAGCATGAAATCACTGAAGGCAACTCATGGAAAAAATGGGGTATGCTATAATGAAAATGGAGAAAAGTAGGGGAAATTAATGCAGAATTATTCACCAGGTGAAAAGGGGAAACTATTTCAGGTATTTGGTTTCAGAGAAAACTCAGAAAAAACATTTCAATACACTAATTTGATAAATAACATCATGCATAAAAAAAGTGCAGGAAACCATATGCAAACATACTCCTGGAATAATATGTATTTTGGGGTTCATATCTCAAATAGACACATGTTACTGATCACACCATATCCATTCTCAAGTTCATATGCATTCTGCTGTGTTCCAGGGATTTCTCTTATAAACTCACTATGAAAAAAGTGTGATATAGGGGGTGGGATCTGATGGCATGACTAGCAACAAAAAGCAGCACTTACAAGGCAGTTACAGCACTTCCCAACTCCAAACATTAGCTAAGGGCTGTTTAAAGTGGCTCCTGGGAAGCAGAAAGGCTTTCCAAATGTAAAACCTAATACAGAAGACAGAGTTTAATGCACCAGACTGTCAGCTGAGAAAGCTCAGGTTAGAATTTAGGAAAGCCTAACTACAACCTTCAGATAATAGGTAAATGTCACAGCATCAGGAACTGAAATGGTACCATCTCATCAGCAAAAACATGGCAAGCAATGTTTAGGTAAAAGCTGAACACTTGTCTTCTTATAAGGCAATGCAAGGCAATGAAGAAAAGGCCAAGTGAAATTGAAGCACATTAGGGAATGGATTTCTGCCTTACAATTCCTTTTGGTTTATGCACTGGAAAGGGACATCTCCTCTCAATTGCGTATGTTTAGTTTGATTCTTCATACTGCAGTTGATGACATGCATTCACCTTTGGGAATGGGACTGAAACAAGAAATACTGGATATTTTTACTGCCTAGCTGAATAAGAAAAAATACTCAGGGTAATGTGAATGCAATTAGGATGCAGGTGAAAGTTAAATTCTTGTCAAGACATGCAATGATATATCAATCTAGATCCATTCTGTCTGAGAAATTAGCAAACTAATCTATTTTGGTCATTTATGAAAAAAGATGACTTTTCCCCAGAACAACCTCAGTTCATGGAGAAACAATGCCTGTGAGTGTTTCTGTGAAAACAATAACCACCAATGGTTTTAAACAGCTCTATAAATCAGGGTTCAGTACAAACAGAAGAGGCAATTCTTGCTTACTTCTAGTTTCTTTTTAAGAAACAAAGACAGTGAATCTTTTCCCATAATAAACAGCACAGTCACCGAGTGGGTATGAGAAACAACTGGTTTGGATCATTCTCTGCTATAACTGCAAACTTAAAACTCAAATGCATTACTTTTACTTAAAAAGTCATAGCAAGGAAACCAGGACTTACTACACTGCAGTTACACTTTCCTTAGAGGATTTTTAATGTTCACAAAGCTCTTATCAGATGCTATTATTACTAACAAAGCAACATGTAGTCTTTTACATTTAGTACTACTGGACTAAGTCTAATTCCTACACAACAGCAAAGATGAAAACAAATTCACCAACTTAAAGAATGATGAAGTGAAACTAGGAGATTCAGTGACCACAGAATCAAAAAATCTCAAAGGAATAGTTTAGAGAGGAACAAAGGTGCAGTGTGAAACCAAGACATGAGAGAAGTGTGTATTAATCATCAAGTGGAAAAAAAGACCACTTAGCTAACCATTATTTACCTAACAATTAGCTAGGGTGCGGGTTGCTATGTATTTCATGAGAAACATTTAACCTACAAATTTATGTCTGCTTCACTTCTATGGCAACATGACGATGACTAAGGAAAAAAGGAATCTCTGAAAGCTGTTGATTTCAACTTCTAGGACATAAACATGTACATCAGAGGGGAGCAAAGACATTGTTCCTGCTACCCTTCTGCTTGAAAAAAACCACTAGAAGTTGAAATCAGTTTTTCTGGAACACTGACAAAGAAGAAGGGATCAATCAGTAAGTTTCTTCGAGGCTGGATAAGATACATGAAAGCTTAAGGTATATTTTCTGAAAGAATATTGAGAATGGAATGCTGAAGCCCAAGCGAGTTTTGGAGCAGCTTCCATTTATCACTGTATGACTGAAGAAATCCCATTCCTCTCTCTCAGGCTCTTTCAGAAAACTCTTCTTAAGCAGGAATTATCCCTGTAACTGGCACTCTAGATCAGTTAATGCCTAGTGATGTGAAAAATAATATAGTAAGTTCTGATTTGGATGGATCCTTAGGAAAAATACCACATTGCTATTTTTGTTTTTATCTCAGTCTACCCACAGATCTTATTTACTACTGGTATTACAATTGCTTTACTGTAACCAAGTAAACAGCAAATGAAACTTTCTGTTTTACCTGTTAAACTCCTGAATTCATGATGCTGCTGTCTCACTTCCTCCGAAGACAAACAGGCATGAAACACTACCTCATGCACTGCAATAACTCTGCTTTATGCTTTTCATACACTGCCTGCAGGCACAGTGAATAGGAATAAAAATTGGAACACAACACCAAGAGATCTTATTCTGCTCTTTGTATCTATGCTTTCAGCTTCCACATTCTGATTATTTGCGACAGCTCCTACAGCTCTGGGAAATGACAGACTCACAGATATTGTGAACACAGCAGCCTACCTCCCTTCAGGGCCTCAATTCCCAGGGTGAAGGGAAGAATGGCAGAACCAGTGTGCTGTTCCCTCCCCATTGCAGAGGCTGAGATCAGTGGCCCATGGAGAATTTCATACTGAGGAAGTCACAAGCAAGTGTTATTAGGAAGTCTAATGACAATCCTGGATGAAGATACATAATTTTATTCACTAACATCCTGCATTCTAGGAGTATACTGTATTACTGTTCTTTGTATCATTTTGTTTCTTACAGCAAAGAAGGGAAGCTTCTTCCCATAAAACGAAATGGGTTCTCTATCCTTCATTGCCTCTTTCCCTCTTGCTAATAAGTGAACACAAAAGAACTTTCTTCTACCTCAAGTTCCTGTCTACAAATGAGGAAAATGTCCTGTTACTTCCGATGCCAGATGGAAAGCATATGGCCATCAAGAATTCAGAAAACAGCTAGCTTTCTGAATATCCTCAGTAGCAAACATATAATTAGCTTCTCTAAAATGAAAGTTTCCAATGAAACAAGAAGAGGATATGAGAAATGTAAAGGTAAAAGAGCAAAACAGAACAAAAAGTCTGGTGTTGAGTTTTGTTTGGTTATCCTCCCACCCCCACCCAAAATTCCATTTACATGTATGCTATTATTAAGTTGCAATTATAATTCACGGGTTTAGGATTTCATTCATTTATTAACAGTAATAGTTACTTGGATTGCCAAGATGAAGCCTCTGTCATGCTAATAACTGCATATTTGCATGGGAATTCCTGTTCTAAAAAATGCATCTAATTAGACAATATAGACAATAAAAAAATCATCAGACTCATGTTGAGTGAATTGGAAAGAAACTACAAACTAAATAAAGTCATAGAGGGAACAGTATCAGTCAGGAACCGAACAGAGATCTCCTCTGTAATTAACTGATATAAAGACTGTGAGACAACTGCAGGCTCCCTCCTTGAAAATGGCTTCCCCAGGAATTTCCAGTGTACCTCTAGTTTTATTGGCTTTTGTGAGGCTCCAGTAGAGATGTGTGGATTTGTGCTTGCTTGCTTTCTTCCCACCAAGCTATCCTCACTAATTTTGGCTTTCTGATGACAGTCTGACACATTTAAAGAAGGAGACTCTAACACCACATCTAACCGATGAGCTTTCTATGCACATTATCTCCAGCTCCATCCCCAAGGAAATTTGCCCTCTGAATACCTGCCCAAAGATAAATCCATAGACTACTTTTCTGAAAGATATGCAAGCAGGGAGCTTGTATCCATCAGCAGATTCTAATCACAATGCTTCTAGTTATAACATGATTCAGGATCCTACCGATATGTTAAGGCCCAAGAAAGAAGAAATAATTTTCCACTTTGCAGTGGCTCTGTGCTATGCTAAATTAAGCAAAATAATAGCAACAGAGACAAACCATGCATTAGGAATAGTTCAAAAACAGCAGGGAGGAGGGAGAGGAGTAACAAGTATTACAGTATCTATTAACTAACAGAATGCTTATGGAAATAATGATAAGATGCACGTGCATTTCAAATGAATCCTTATCTATAGCACCATAAGAAAATACAGCAAAATAAATTCATCAGGGGAAACAGCTTAAAGCATAACTCTGTAAGCATCCAGCCACCAGTTTCATCTGAAGTGTATTTGATTTCTTTTATCACAATGAACTCATTTCACAATCACAAAAAATGCATTCATATAGAATATATTCCCACTTACATCTCTGTCTTCTTTAAGTCCAATGTCAAATGCTATCATGCTCAATTAGAGCATAAATATAGGTGCATATTAAAAGAGTTTTTAAGCCCAAATTTCTTCTTTATATGTTCTTTTTCTAACTCTGGAGCAACTAATACTCATGTCTTCAACAGTTACAGGTAAGACTTGTTGAGGAGGCACATACAGCAAGCAGTACTAGGACTGTTTTCTTCCAGTAAAACTACACAGTGAAAGGAGAGACATATATCTACTGGTAGGTAATCATGTATTAGATTTCTCACACAACTGCATCACTGACCACGTCAATCCCTGCAATGTGTAAAGCACCTGATTATGCAAAATATTCTGTGTTAAAAAACTTTTCCAGAGGTATTAGTGGGAAAATTCCAATGCTCATTCAACCAGTGCTCTTGCTGACCACAGCATATGAAAACTGGCAACCAGAAAACCAGGATGAAGTTCAAAGCAATTTTTCAATGCCTCTATTGATTAAACTTTCAAAGCTACCCTGCTTACCAAATGCTTCCTGCTATGCGAAGCAACAGGTCTGAGGCAAGATCACACAGATTTATGGTGCAACAAAACTCATTTTAGTAGTAAGCAAACAGGCAACATTTCCTAAGAAAGTATTTTCAACAATTTACCTCTTTGTGAAATTCAGTGAAGGAGAACGAAGAAATATGTTCACTTAATGGACCGGTCTAACAGCAATGCCTGATAAATTGTTCAGTCAAAGTTCTTTAATACCATTTTTAATTGATCCTCCATTCTCAGCCTACCTGGTGTATTCAGCAACCGGGACATCTTGCAAGAATAGGAGATGAACTGCTCACAGTATTCAGCACTACTGGTAATGGCAGAAATCTGGTCCATCGTTGCACTGTAGTTGAGCTGTAGTACAGATAACTGTACTCCCACAGAAGTCTGTGTTGGCAGATCATGGTACACAGTTGTCCATACTTTATCCTCTGAAAGAGAGAGTTAAAATACAAGGATTGGTGAAAAACAGACAGTGGAACTGAATCAGGTCTTCGATAGAAGACAAAAATGTCCAACAAGGTAGTAGGGAAAAAAGGTATTGCATGTGGAAAGTCATCATGAGAAAGTACAGTTCCAGCAACCATGTACTGATGACAGGAAGAAACCCTAATTGCCTTTCTAGTTTTGACAGCCAAGATACAGTGCGAGGGGATTTCCTTGAATAACTGATGCTAATAGTGACATACAATACAAATAAGGACTAGTATTAATCAGAAATTGGTTAGAAGGACACAAGGTTGAGGCACTGAAGATGAGCTACTGTAACAACAGGGATGCACCATTCTGTGATTGCACTGGTGATTGCCCCATGTAGTGATTAATACTGAAAGCACCACAGTTTATCAAGGTTTCCACACTTTTAACTCCAGATGTGTTCCTAGTGTAAACCAAAACTAATGTTTATTAAGACTTGAATATTTTACAATAGCAGCACCAGATGAGCTCATTGATTGTGGTTACGGTACAGATATCAACATAAGATACAATAGCAGTAGGACACAATGGAAACAGGGCTTCTGTTTAGTTGTGAAAAATCAAAAGGAATGGGGAAGGACAATCTTACTTTGCTGGTAAGAGGAACAGCAGCACCAGCTGTATCTCAACACTTCCCACAGCCTCATGCAAAAAACCGTAAGATACCCAGCCCACAACAGACCCTGTATTCACTATATTGCTTTAAACTACCAAACAGCAAATTGTCGGAAGTGTTACTACCATTTGTCAGTAGCTACCAGAGGAGATTTAAGATAAGATACCATACTAACAAAGCAACACACTCCAGGCTCCTTTTGTTGGAAGATTTGTGGGAGTTGCAAGGTAGTTTATAAAGGAAATAAAGGCACAGAAATTTTCCTGTTACAGACCAACCACTATTTTTTCTTAGACAGACAGTCCACAGAACCAAAATGAAAGGAAAATATAAATACCTGAGAGTTTCAGAGTTAAAACAATGAAGATTCAGTTAATGTTAGAGGTAACTTTTTTCCTGTAACAGTACTATTCTATCACTTGGGTGTGAAGAACTTTTAAATTCAAGTTGACTAGCTACAAGTGTAAGCAAGCACTGTTTCAGCTGATACTTGCTACTCACACTGTCTGCCTCAAAATAGCCCAGGACTGAAATAAGTTAATCCTCCTTTATAAATAAAACACACATATTTTTTTTCTATAATTATCCTTAAACAGATCACCACAGAGCACCCTAGAAGTGCAGCAAGCTTTGTCACTGGTATTTGTCACATATAGATCTTTCACATTTTAAGTTGTTTCTTTTTTTCTTTTAGCTTTTCTTTCTACTGTTTTATATACTATTACTACTGAGGGCCAAGTCAAATAAATGTTTCTTTGAATAGGAAATGCATAATTTTAGGAAACACCTAAAAGTCTATCCTCATGCCTTGAACTGACTTGCTAAAAAGCCCTGTTTTCCAGATGAGTCAGCCAGGCCTTTGCCCCAGATAGTTCAGCTGTTTCTGTACAGCCACACCACTGACCACAGTCATCCTTCCACAGATAGGGAGATGAAAACATGCTATGCTGCTAACTTTGAAAAAACAGATTCTCCAGGGGAATCATCTGGCCATTCCAAGGACTACTAATCCACCTGATAGATGTGCCTTACAGCTATAAAACCCATAAAATGTAGTACATAGTAGTATGTTTTCAATTCATCTATCTCAATCTCACACCTGTTCATGCACATCTCTGGGTCATCCTAAAACTTGTATCCTGATATAGCATGGTTCAGTACCTTAACTACATAAAACTACTTTCATAAACTGAGGCATACTCAGAAGTGCTTCAGTACTTCTTCACCAAGTTCACAGCAAACTGCTTACGTAGACCGATGAGTTCCAGGTGTGATCCAGAGTAAAGTCACCTTTCAATGCCACAATTATTTCCGAGACTCCACACTTTGCCCTATTTTCCAGTCTTATTTTCACTGCATGGTGTCAAGCTATTTTGGATTACAAGGAGTCATGTGGACACATGTGTTTATAACTGATATGGTGCAATTCTCTCTAATCAAATGTTCAGGGATAAGGTTAAGCAGAGCAGACAACTCCTCCCCAGCGAGTACACATCACTAGCCAAATGAGATGAAATTCAGCAGGTGATGCAAGATGGTTATTATGTTAATATTCATCTCTTTAGTCCAAAACTCTGTATCAAACAGTACTATTCTTGCACCAAGAAAGGAAGTGATTTTTACAGAACAGCAAGGGGAAAGAAAGAAGTGGCATTCCTATTGCTGTATGGCTTTAATTCCACTGTGGTACCAAGGAAAACATCATAATTGTCACCTGTCACCTTACACAGAACATAACACAGTTTTGTTAAAAGCCTCAGATGGAAGTTTACTGCAGATTAATTTTCAAGAAAGGATTGATTATACAGTCACTTACAGCAATATCTCCCTCTTGCCAGACAACACTGGACATATAAGAACTCTAATGTGTTAGTACAGCATGCATTACACCAGTTAGTCTCATCTGGAATGTGAAAAAACTCCTAGACTAGCCATTAAGAAGCCATAGGAATGTTATTAGCAAAAGGAGCTGTGTTCAGCATTATGTTTGTGAAGGGTGATCCGTTTGGATACTGAATTCAATGCAACCCTGACACTTCCCCTCCCAGTGAGGGTGTCTCAGGCTTTAGCATTGCATACCATATGAAAGAAGACAGAAACACCTTTATGCCAGTCAAACACATCCCCTGAACCACCTTAGGATCTTCCTGTTGAAGTGCAAGCACTACTAATACAGAAAAGTTGGTTACACCTTGCAACATATCTTTTTAGAAATACACACATATGTGCATAAGGTCAATAAGGGTTTCTAGAAAAGGATCTTCAATCTCTTCCTGCTGTCTAGAAGATGATGGGGGATTGATTAGGGTATACCTGACCAGCTATTGGAAGGAAAAGTAGCTCCCACTACACCTCCACCTTAACTTGTTTGCAGACTGGCTCAAATAACTGATCACAGAATGGTCTGGGTTGGAAAGGAAGTTACGATCACCCAGTTCCAATCCCCTGCCATGGGCAGGGATGCCTCACACTAGAGCATCTCTCCCAAGGCTCTGTCCAGCCTGACTGATGAGCACTTGATTGTAGCAAGGGAGAATTTACCAGCTTACCAGTGCACAGGGCACTTCCACTGGCAAGCCTGAAATCAGTTTTGTCAGACACCCAAAGGATAATAAGCAAGGGATGCACAGAGGCTGCCAGTTCCTTGACATTCAGCAAACTGGATCGTCCAAAACCTGGAAGATGAAAGGTCTGTGCCTGGAGTGTGGAGGAAAAGTTGTGGCTGATGTAAAGGCAAGAACAAAGCTCCTTGTCTGGGTAGGGGATTTCATACTCTTCATACATTTTTCTGATTTAACTAAAAAGCCCTGCCATGATGCATGGACCAGGAAATCTATAATGACAGGGTCTTCCCTCAGCCAGAGAAACACATGGACAGTGTTACATGGACACAGCTGAAAATTCACCTCCCCATATTACCAAGAGCAGACTCCTGCATCTCATACAGTTATACCAGTGGGAACAGCCTTAAGATGTACAGGAAGACTTAAAGGAGAAAGTTGCCAGGCAAAAATTTCAACCTTGTGTTGTGTGCTGATTACAAACTTCTAGCTTGACAATAATGCAAACTTCTCAGAAACTGCTTGTTACTTGAGACTGCTCTTCAGAAAGATTTAATCAGTAACCTGCATGAAGCCAACTTCCCTTAAAGAAAAGATAGTATGAATCATCTGTGTTATCTCAAAACCTGTTATCATGACCTTTTATGGAATAATTCCCATGCAGCTGAGGAAAGAGTGTAGTAGTCATAGTTAACGTATCAAAATCTGCAAGAAGAGCTACCTTTCAATTTCTGTCAATAAGACACAGAAGACTTATTTAAGGTACACAGAAGTGAAAAATATATCCTAGTTAACTGCCTGGCAATTACAGTCACCACAGCCTGGCAGTATTCAAGGCCAGGTTGGACAGAGCCTTGGGCAACATGGTCTAGTGTGAGGTGACCCTGCCCATGGCAGGGGGGTAGAACTGGATGATCTTAAGGTCCTTTCCAAACCAACCCTTTCTGTGAATTATGATTCCCCTAATATGTTGGCAATTACTTTTAAAAAGCATAACATATGGCTACTTCTAACAAGTGTTTAGAGACAATTTGCTGTCCATCAGAGCTGAGTATATGACTTCTGTACAGCCAAACACACCTACAAGAAGCAGACATCATTTAACTATAATGCTATTGAGTAGCATCATCTGTAAAATATTCTATATGCTTATTACCTTTTTCATTAAAAACTATATTAAAATGAATATATGTTGAGGTTAGTTAATTTAAGGCTAATATGGTATTCTCATAATATTTCTTTATTGCAGACACATTAACAGGAAGTTAAAAGCTAGCATTTAAAGGGATGCTAAGTGTCTACTACAAAAATGCAGTAATACTACAGAAAAGGACTATGGAACTTCAGCAAAAGACATAGGAGTCAAACAAAAAAAACACACAGTGAAAATCTTCATGTTACTGCACAATTTGTGCTTATGGTCAATTTCACATCACGAGCTCATACAACCCAGGAGACTTCTCAATTGTGATGTAGTTTAAGGAGCTAGGCTGGATAGCAATAGTTTCTTTTGACATCCTAACAACATTGATATGACAAGAGTCACCTGAGTGGCTGACCTGACTTCAGAATAGATTATATGATCATAATTAGGTAAAGCATCATTGCCAATTGGATTAACTGGATTCAGCTTCTGCCCAAAGTTAATCCTATGCACAAATTTCAGATACACTGAAAGTTGGAGCATTTGTATTATTCCATTATTAATTTATTCTAAGACAGACTGGTTTTTAAAAATATCACTTAAAGCCCCAAGCACTTCTTAGCCCCATTGCAAGAAGATTATTTACTTGTGAAATCTTAGAAAAGGAATTCTGCCACTGAGATGAGTGCTATAAATTTTGAATGGATCTATTATACTTCCCTTATAAACAATACTGTTGAATACTAGTTTTATGTGTAGAACGGCAAGATGAACCAGGGAAGTAATGCATACATTAGGCTGACGCTGGCTTTCCCACTGGAGGATGGAGTACCAACAAAAAGCTAACTGCTACACGTCAGGAAGATAACACTCTCCCAGATGAGCACTTCCTCATTCAAATGTATTTCTTCTTAGCCTTCTTTTAATGTTACATAGGTATTCCAGTTGTACAGAAAAACAGATATGAAAAATGGTTCTTCCATTATTTTGTTTCAAGCAGTGAAGAGAGAGCCTAATTTTCTCTGAATAGAATGCAGAAAACCTGTAGCCACAGATTCTTAACAGAATTCATAATGGTTTTCATTAAGAAGAATCTAATTAGATCCAAAATGCTAAGACATTTGATACTGTTATAAGGCAAATAGGCTCCCTGTAATTTAGTCTGTACATTACTCCATGGAAGTATTTCATCTTCCACAGATAGAAGTTAGATTAATTTATCTCACTATAAGAATTCCTTTAAAAACTCCAAAAAGCAAAATGACCACCTGTTTCCTTAAAAGAAAATAGAAGTGCTGTCATTTGCTGAAAACATTGCAATGACTTAGCTACAGTCCTGCCTAGTTGTTCTTCACTAATAAAAAGTGAAATGGTTGACTTAGGAATGAATTAAATAATAATTATTACTAATGATTCACTATCAAAAAGTAAAATTAATTTTAAAATTTCCTTGACAATCAGCTATTCAAATGATTGAATCAAATATTGACATATGTGGTTTTTTCCACTTCATAGTCAGCTCACGGTGATGGGAGCATTTAATGCTATGTCACTATCTTCCAAATACTTATTAATTCCTGTTACTGAATTTTCCTCATTCATTTGCTTAATGCTCACTGAAGCAAAAAAAACTGGCTTCTGACAAGCAAATGAAGTAATCTTTGGTTAGGATATTTAACTGGAAATAACTTTGGAAAATAAACTTGAGAAAACATAATGCATTAATTCCATAGGTCTGAACATGGCTTTTTTCCTTCTACTTTAACTTACAGTTAGTTATCACTGTTTATTTATTTATTTATTTTTTTTGGGGGGGGATGGGGCATCAGACACTACTTTATTTGGTATTTTCAAGAAATAAGAAACCAGTTTTATTTCTCAGAAAAGATCATTCTCTGTCTGAAAGAAATCAGTGGCTTCTTTGATGGATGCACTTTCATGACCTAAAATCTGGCTGACAGCCTTGAGAAATTTCATCTGGCATATATTTCATCATACTCAACCACACATTGGTTCCCAGCTGAAGGTTGATTTGAGGTTGCTTTGAGAAAGCCTGAGCACATCAAAAAATTCCTATTCCTTTGATGACTGTTATTATTTACAAGTCCAAAAGGAAAGACTGCAAGTGTGAACCAATATTCATGGTGTGCTCTGTCCATCAGCCACAGGCAGAATGGACAGGCTAGGAATTTTAATCCTCAAGCTGATAGCACTTTTTCTAGATGGCTGTGTCTGGATCACAACATAGTAATGGCTAATTACTTTTTGTACAAAATCTTGCTGGTTGACAATAGCCCTGTCCCAAGTCTCTTCTTTGGTACATGTGCTTGGCATAAACTTGTAGGAAGACAAGCATGGGTAAGTAATCTATACCCATGACCAGCTTGATGCTGCTGATACCTCTCCTCTGTGTCTTCTTTAAACAGAGTGTATTTAGCATTTAGATCACACAGAAGGACAGGGTAGTTAGCTGAAACACAAATGTTAAGGCAATACCTACAACAAAGACAGGGGAAAACATTTCAGAATATAACAATTACATCCATCTCCATCTGCTGCTGGGTGCTCTGCATTTGTTGTTGAGAACTGATGCCTGTGGGCCCTATTGGATTTCTAACTACTGTTTGACAACTGTATTGCATCAACATTTAGGAATGTGTTTCCCTCACACATGTCAGCCTGCAGATAGCTCTTTACTAGACATCATGATTTTTACCATCAGCATTGCATTTGTCACTTCAAATTAGATTACTGCAATGTGTTCTACAATATGCTGCACTACAAATCACTCAAGACATCATACGAGACAGCCCATTGAAAAGTAGGCTGCCTTCTAGGGAGAATAAATATCACAATTGGAATCATCTTGTATTATGAGATCTCCAATTTTATTTTTGGTAAAAACATAACTGGTATTTCAATTTCTGGAGAATTGTGTGGGATGGTACCACAACAGTCATTATCAGTGTGACTGAAATAAGCATTTCTTGAGGCACTGTTGTAGACACAAGACGTGATACATACAATGGATGAGGAAAAAATAACAGTAGGCAAATCTCTCTTCTCCCTTCTTCCCCCCTTTTGTTTTTGTATCCCTATATGTGTACATATATATAAGTTTCAAATTATATATAGCAATATGAAACTAATTCTGCTATGGACTTCAAAGGAGCTAGATGTAGTTTATGAAAATGAAGAATGTTGGTTTGATTGAAGTTAATGAGTGTTTTGACAATCTCGCCTGAGATTTGCAAATGTCAATTCTGCAGTAAAGCTACTCTGGTGATATGATTTCTATTCTCTCATCACACTAATGTACAAAGTGGGGTTTAGATCAGCAAAATCTAGAAGTATCTGAAAACACCCCACCCCACACCCCCAACCAAAGAATAAATGAAGTGTTTTTATAGCCTGAATTCTACTGAAACCAAAGTCAGTGACTTTCTTAATCTATTTAGATGAAGAATAGGATCAATCTGGAAGCATAATTCAATCATTCCTGCAGCAATTTTCTCCTTCTACTTTTCCTTCCATTGTTTCTTCACCAAGATAATAATGAACATTCACATTTAATTACCAACTACTGACTGGTTGTTTTCCTTTTTACTTACAGATACTGTCTCAAGAAGACAATGAATTTATGGAATCTCTTCCATAACTCAGCAATAAAAGTCTTATTTTGTGAACTTATTCTGATGTTGAATGACATACCTTCATGATATTTTAGATCAGTATGTAATAGATAAATCAGATGCCTTACAAGATACAGTGGAAAGAACTGACCCAAATAAAGTTTCCAGGGAACCAACTGCTATCAGAGAAATAAGTGATAATGCAGCTCCAACACAACACAGTTGCATCCAAAAAGCTAATGCCAAGAGTATCTTGAGAAACGGAATACAGATCACTCATGTCTTCAGAGACTGTTAAGCTGAAAAACAGCACCTGGGGGTAAAAAAGCTTAAAACAGATTTGAGCCCTAATGTAGAAAATGATCTTGTAAGGGTGTTAATAGAAACAAGAGTTTAAAAATCATCATGTATCAAAAAGAAAAATAATGAGACATAGTACAGCCATATGAAGGAAGACTCGGATCATTTAAGTGCCTGGTCTAACAGATGGGAATAGCAGTTCAGTTTAGATTAAGGAACATTAAAGTCAAGAACAAAAGACATAAGAGTATTAACAGTCAAGTTGTATTCAGCACAGTGAACAGAGTATGGGCAAGGGCTGGAAATATTTTTTATGGTTCAGTAACTGAAGAATCAACAACTGATTCTACATTCTGAGGAGTGGCCTCATCTATAATCAGGTATCATACATCTGGAAAGAGCAAATGCATGTGTCTCCCCTGTCTTTCAGTTTATTTTAGCCTATCATGGGAGTACATGCACTTAAAAGAAATGAACTACTGCCTGATATTTCTTTTACAAAACACCACTGCACAATTGTTTAGCTATGATCCTAAACAGGGGATTCTACAATCACTGAATAAAGTATCATAGTGTAAAAAAAGAAATACATTTGAAAGGGTATCTTGAAGGAAGGGGCATTAAAAGCTTTCACTATTTGAACTTGAACTCTAAGAAATCATTTCCTGAACTATCTTGACTGAAATGAACATCAGTTTTCTGCCCCCTGAAGATGCATAAAGATGACTAATGAAGGTCTCAACTGTTACCACTACCCAAACTTAACTCCAATTTCTCCAATCAGCTTGAATCCTGGACATTCTCTTTACCGACCCAACTTCATTCGCTCAAGAATGACATCCTCCACTCTCTTCTCTCACATATCACTAACTCTTCATGGACAGATAAGGAACCTAGTGCTCTGCAGTAGACTAATTAATATATCAATAGACTGAATGCTAGGCAGCCTCCTGAAGAGGCTGGTGTGAAGAATAAAAGAAGAGATGTTTCCATTCGAGTACCCTGCTCCATTTTCGAGAACATAGCTTCCTTTTGATACTGGCTTTTTTTTTGCTATTTGTAACTGAACTCTGGGGAAGGGAAATCCAAGTAATTGCATTCCTAACCAATATTATTTTTCATTTTGCTTTCAAAAGGTGTCTCTAGATTGGAAAAGTTACATTTCAAAGTTTTAACTCACATTCTTGATAGTCTAATAATTTAATCATTACTCTCAATCAAACCAGACACATTTAAACTGAGAAATCTCATCTGCAGATTGCCACATAAACTTAAGCATGTTTTCTTGAGGCATTGCCTAACTGAACAAATACCACAGTCATATGTAGTTTAGTCTATCATCACATTTCTTGGCTTTTTGACATTTCCATACTTGCTCATTACTAAATTCAGAAAACACTGCCATTAGTTGTCACAGGACAGACAGTAGAAGTTTTGTTATGACTCAGAGAACTGTGATGCCTTAAATGGCTTTTTTTTCTAATCTCTCAAATGAAGCATGACTGAAAACTCCAGAGTACATCCCAGCACTTTAGTGATTTCATTTATCATAAACCAGCTATACATTATTTTAAAATATATTTTAGGCAAAGCTCTTCAGTACACCTGTGGTTTGAAACCTAACCTGCTATGCTAAATTACAGAAAAGGGAATAGCTTGGTCAGAAAGAACAGACAAATATCCCACTCATGAGTAGGAAAGGTCACAGATTTAATTCTTCTAATGAAAAAAGTACATGTATACAAGATGAGGAATAAGGATCATGGCAGACTTGACTGACTGAAACTTGCAACCTTCTGAAATTCTTGAATGCAAAATTTTTGACTTCCTCATAACCAAAGGATGAGACCTTCCTTCTCAGGACCTACACAGCCATCATTAAACCAGGGGACACTACTTCCACCTGAAGGCACAAAGTGCTTTTATACAAATTATTACATTAAGGAAATACAAATCAGTATTCAGGAACTATATTTGCAGTATGTGGCCTGTGAATGTAGCACTCTATGTGTCACAGACCTTAAAGACAGTGCTGTGTAGAAACAACACTCTAAGGAAAAAAATCTTTGCACAATAGCATGCACACACTCAAACCTAAATTCAATGAACACAGAATGCACCAAAAATAGAAGGCTAAAATACTGAAAGTTCAAAACTTTGCAGTATGTAGAAGTAGATGTGAACTGTACAGTTTCCTTAAAACTCTGATTCCAGTCACTTTGCAGATACTTACTCAGGCATAAGGATGTGTTATAAATAGCTAAAAAAATTAAAGATCCTTCCGTTTTCTAAACAAATGACAAAACCAACTGACCTGCATCAGGGAAAAGAATAAACCACAAGATTTTAAAGACATGAAAGGACAGACTCTTCTCAGAGAACTGAATACCTCAGCTATCCACAGAGTTGGTCCAGAATTCAGGCTTGTCTTATTCACTCAGAAAATCATTAGGTAATACTGACAATTGCACCATATATGGTGCACAGGTAATATTGACAACTGCATCATCTTGGGTGGCATGGTTTAGTGGGAGATGTTCCTATCCATGGCAGAGGGGTTGGAACTAGATGATCTTAAGGTCCTTTCCAACCCTAACTATTCTATGATTCTATATCATTTCTTTCAGGTATCTGAACAAGTAACTTACAGACCACATAAAGCAGAAAATATTATTGAAAAGTGGAATGCAAAAAGACTTAATATTGAGGAACACTAAAGTGTTAGTTCAAAATGCATTAGATTCAAAGTGTTCAAACTGAATTAACTGCAGAGATTTCCCATGCCAATACAGACTGGAACCATAAGGACAGGGGAGAAAAGGAAGTAACTCTAAGGGACCTTAGGTAACATCTTTGTTCCAGCTACACCTTAAAGTATTATTATCTGACTTGAAAACAATAAGACCTAATTTTGAAAAATTGTCTAGGTTTGGCACTTGGGGTACTACCAAAACCCCAAAGATTGATCAGCAAATTCTGCTAGCAAGAAGGCTGAAACAGCAACTACTTTAATTGGATTCTTCTCTCCCTGATTTAACAAAAAATGTGGCTGCTGGGCTTTAGCATCTGCAGCACTCCTACTGCAGTGAAGTAGGCATGCAATACATTTGGGCATTAAGTAGCATGTTTTTAATATTAACATGATGGGTGTAGCAAAAATCTGAGATATTTATGGCAAAAGTGTCAGGCAGAAGTACAGCAACCCCTCAGAGCTTCAGCAAGCAGTGATGCAGATTGCTGAAGTTAATGTCAGCAGGCCTCTCTGAATAGTAACAGTAATTAAGTAGGTTGGTATCTTTTTAATTCCTACAGAGATGTCATTTCTAAGTAATCTGGTTCACGCAATGAGACACACAAGAAAGCAGGGAATGTACTTGTAAGCAAGTTCACGAGTAAAGCCTTTTGATAACAACTCTTGACCAGAAATACATGAGTCTACTCCACTTATATCTGCTGTCTCTAACAGAGATATCTGCCATATGAATAATCTCAGGTCAGCTTTTGGTTAGCATTTAACTAACCATGTCACCTTTGCCTAATTCTCCCAAATTGCCTGCCAAGTAGGTTCTCTGGAATACCCATGTCCCTCCACAGAGAAAGCAGTAATTCCTCTCCACAGACTATTACTAAGAAAAAGGGAATCCAGTTGAGAAACAATGGTCCTACAGGTCTGATACAGTAATTCACAACATAGCTATTTCCAACTGCTTTGTGACAGCATTTTATCCTCTTGCTACTGACAAACATATTTAATTTTCTTCTATCACTACTGACAGGTTCATTCCACTGCAGTCAGACAATGCTGGTCTATAAGAAAATCTACAGTGATTTCTATTTGTGATGCACAAGTGCATCCTAAAGTGGAGGGAAAAAAAAGCCTGTGTCTCTGGAGAAACCTCTCAATGTTTAAGGTATTGCTTTGGCAAAAACTGTAACAATTTTTGGAAGTGAATAAATTATTCTCACTGATTTTCTTAAATTGCTTACTACTGAATTCTTCAGTGTGCAAGGAGTTAGTCTCATAAATCTCATCTAGAATAATGGAAGATCATTACCCTCAATAGTTTCCACTCAGGGAAGCATGTCCTGACATGTCCTAGATAAAGACAGTATTTTCAGCCAAAAATAGCCAATATTTTCAATATTTTCTCTGAAAGCTTGGGTTTAGCAAATGGAAGAAACCCTGAAACAGGAAGCATAAAAAGCATTTTAATTCTGGATGATAAACATGAACTCTAAACACAGTAAGAGCAGGCACAGACACCAAACATGACATTGAAATACCTGGCTTCCAGTACATGGGTAAAGGGAGATCCTTACACTTGGGATGTGAGACTCTAAACACAAGACCAGGTCTGCAGAATCTGCAGGTTTCCATTCCAAACCTCAGGGTCTCTAGCTACAGCTGTTCCCTACCCACTCGACATGGTCTCACAGACCCCTTTCCTTATTTTTGGCTCCTGTTGGCTGGACTCTGCTCATTACACCACATAGAACATTATCCCTAGTTTGCTTTTAATATATAACACATTAATTTCAATTATTTTTCACTTTCTGATGCTATGGGGCAAGTGATAATCGCAATGGGTTGCAATCAACCCTGGTTACAGAAGTTCTCCTCTCCCAGGAAAACACCTCCTCGATTTTCTTGTATGTAAGCAATCTCTTCATTGCATCTTCTGACTGACTGCCATGTTTTCAAAGGAAGTGCTGCTTTCTATTGTTTTGGAGACCAAAAAAAAAAAACCAATACCCACATGCTCCTGAAAGTTTTTTCATCCTTATTGCCACCACCATGCAGTCTTCTTTCACCGATTCTATGTCTCCCACCATGTGGAAAAGAGGCAGAAATGAGTTACAGCACCCTTCTGATGCTGCTCCAAAGCCTGTACTAAGCATCCATTCTGGAAATCAGTAAAAATATTGCCTGTAAATTCACATCATAGGTATTGCACGTTTGTTTTCTTTTGCAGAAAAGCACTAAGACTAACTCTAAGGGATAAACTGCAAACACGTATGTAATCTTGGGACAACCTCCATACAAACTCTCTAACACTGTGAATTTACCCTCCCACATCATCTACGCTAACTTCACTTGTTAGGAAGTCCTGAGAGACAGTCATGCAGAAGTCCTTCTGCACACCTCCAGCCTGTGGAAGGAAACAGCATCAGCAGTACTTCACTCCTCTGTGTACCCTTACGTATCTATCAAAACAAACGTCCCTTGCAGCATGTTCATTGCCCAAATAATTTCTTTTTTAAAAACATCTGTCAGCACATAGGGGAGGAAGCAAGACGACCTAACTTTGTAACACCATAGCCACAACACAGCTAAGCTGCCTTTTCAGGGAAATTCAATTTGAAAATTACACATCAGTATGCAGTATTGCACCCTGAACACTGGTTGGCAGTTCCAGAGTGGAATGAATCTCTTCTCCCTCTTTAGAGCTGTCTGCAATCTTTTCATTACTTCATTAGCTATCTCAGTAAAATGTGAACATAATGCACCATGTGTAATCTGAACAGGGTTTTAAATGTGTCCTTTAAACTGATCTTCTCCGTGATCTTTTGGTTACACTGATTTCAGTTTCAAAGAGAACAACAGAAAGAATACTTAGATCAGGTAAGCAGTTTTCTTTCTAGTCCCACTCTGTCAACAACACAAGACACTACTAGCAGTTAGAAAGAACCAACTCTGAGTATGACTTGTTGAGAAGCCATTCTTTGAAGTGCAGTTTAAGGACAAAAAAACCTTAAGGGGAAGCACATGTGAGAAAGTATTTCTAGCATATCTGAAATCCCGACTTGAACCTAGTGACAGACACCTTCCAGCCATACCACTGGGATTGTTCCTCAAAGCACAGAGAAGCTACACCACTGATGTCAGGGGTTGACTGCAGGCAAAAGCACACACCCCCCCAATACCTGTACTCACCCAAACAACAGAATAACCCTGCAGAAAATACAACCATCAAAATAAAGTAAGATTTACAAACCCCATCAAGTTATCCCATCATTCCTCAGGCAAATTAACTCTCTACCCTTCGCTCCACTGCGATGACCAAAAGCAGAAATAAAACCTTTACAGGAAACACAAGCTTTGCCTGAACTTTCAGCAATGTTCTCTACTGGAACAGTTTTCACTGCACTGGCCTGAAGCTTCTAGTACGAAGTTCATAACAACTCCATTAGAAGACAGGTATTAGGGAGTGAATCCAGAGCTAAATGCCTCCTTCTAACTTGCACATTAAGAGTTTAGGTAGATGGTACTATTCATTGTCCTATTTCCAACCACCTCTTTTTTTCTTCTCCCATCTTGCAGATGGATTTATTGACATACAGGCATATATTTCAATATAAGGGGTCCTGCAACACACACAGTTCTAAAATGATTTGTTTGCCACTGTCCACATTACCAACAAAAAGGAATATTTTGAGACTGTGGATGATGTATTTTTTTCCTCCTCCTAAACTAAGTAACTTGACAAAACAAAGGTTCTACTTCATTTTCAACTACTTCTATGTCAGTCTCAACTGCAAATTTTTCTCATTGCACATTCAGTTCCCTTACACACAGAGGTTCCACAAAGCTCATGCCCTAACTGTGAGCACCTGGAATAAAGAGAATGACATGAGAAACTTTAACTTACATATTCTTTTACATGACAATTCAGAGTTTGAGCTGGAACAAAGACAAAAAAAAAAAAAGGGGGGGGGGGGGGGGGGGGAAAAAAAAAAAGAAAAAGGACAAGAAACAGAAAAATTTTCTGGTACTGGTAAAAAAAAAACACCCTTAA
>JBAFWW010012253.1:0-17193 GCA_036873685.1 Agapornis canus
TAGCGGAAAGTGTCCCTACCCATGACAGGGGGGTGGAATAGGTAATCTTCAAAGGTCCCTTCCAACCCAAACCATTTTTAGGTTCTATTTTTTTTTTTTTTTTTGTCTTGATTGGACTTCATGTTGCTTGAATTAATATTCAAAAAAGAATGAACTCTGAGATAGATTTGACTGTTTGCCCTTTTAATTGGTGAGAGATCCACCTATATAGGAAAAGGCAGATTTTGGCCTTACAGTGGACATCTTCAAAATCTCAGCCTTGTAACTATGAAGATACTACTCTGTCCTTGCAGACATTACAAGCAGTAGTTGCTGGGCTATATTAATTGTTTTCTGCTATATCTGGTCTCCAACTTTTTTACTGAAGTAATTTATGTGCAGAGAGGCTGTAGTAATTTTTCCTCTTTTTAAACCCTACCATTTAAGTCCTTGTGGAAGACATCCTATGCCATTTCATTAGTTTTATTTTGTTGAGTTGTAACTCAAGAGCATCACAGATATGTTCTCTCATATTTTGTGTTTTCCTTTTCCTTAAGGCCTTTCATAACCCAGGATAGTCAATAACTCCAGTCTTCTCCCATGGTGGTAGTTCTTTTTATCCCTTTTATTTTTTATTTTTTTTTGGCAGCTTTATCACTTTATTAACTACTTTGCTGATTTCCATCCCTAATGTCTTGCAGTTCCCTATAGGATTTTATGTGCTTATTATTGTGTCTCTAATTATTGTATCTCTAGTTTTGCTGCCTTTCTTTTTTATCTTCAAATTTTGTTCTTTGTAACTTACCTGAATTTTTATTTCTGTCTGTTTTTTTACTCATGTAAGAAACTTCTTACATTGATACTGATAATATTTACAGTTGAGTAATGTAGTCTTCTGGGCTGGCAGATTCTTAGCTATTTGACATTGTGCAATTCTCAGAAGATTTCTCTGAAAAAATCATCTAGCATATCGTCATGCAAGTTATTGATAAATTACTCTCAAGAGTAAACTACAGAGCATCCTTAATTGTCACTGACAGCTTTGCTTGGCATTTTAGAAGACATATGGCTTCCTACAAAATTTTGTCATTATTTAACTTGATTTTGTTGCCTTGTTTGATCTTTTGACTAAAGTATAAATGCTGTACATTTAGCTGTACCCTACCCTACCCTATTATTAATTTCAGCCTTGGAACTTTTAACATGAAAGCTTCATTTATGTTATAGTTATTGACTTGAGGTGCACAGATAATGCTGGAAGTTCAATGGTCAATGAGTAAATGATAGTAAAAAACCCCAGTCTATGAACTGCAGTGACCTTTGATTATTTCTGCATGTTATATTTTTGCAATGCAGCTACCATTTCAGTGATAATCTTTGGTTTTGTTACTTAAGAGTTTTCAATTGAATATGTTCACACTCAGATTCTACACTGAGAAGTAAATCTGTAGGAGTTTAATGACTCTGTTTTCTTATGCTATACAAAATAAACAAATCCAGTTAGACATATTGCTGCAATGTGGATTTTGAACGTTAAGGATTTTATGTAAATGAATTAAAGGGCATATATGCATATAGTAAAGGCTGCATAATTGCCTTTCATCTATTTTTTTTTTCCTCCTGCAGATTTCTTAATATTAAAACCTAATCAACCTTTTTTCAGCCTGTGTGTGCTAGTTAGTTTTTTTGGAGTGAAGGGGCCTGAAGAAACTGGAGCTGAATTCTGACTTCTTGAGGTCTTTGGAAGCAGTTACTTCAGTATTCTTTTTTAATTAAATTCTCTATTGGGATTTAGGTCTGACTACTGGTCTGCAATCCAAAAGTAGCTTTGTCTTCTGTCGGTTGCATCCAGTAGTGCTTCTGGGGATTCTACTAATATAATATTTTAAATTTCAAGGAGTTTATGTTTTCTCAGGATCACATTGGTTGGTTAACAAATGTGAAGATTATTTCCAAATGTGTGTGTGGATTAAAATGATATGGAATTGTCTCCTGGGCTTTCTGTCATCACAGATAATAATGGAAAGTATATGTAGGCCTGACTCCTTTCCTGATGAGGACCTGATATAGCAAAGCATTGAAAAGTGTGTTCCTTCAAGGGCATTGGTGAAAAATATGGTCAGAAGAACGTATAATAGAGGATTTTGAATAAATAAGACCAAAAAAAAAAAACCCTCAAAACTTAGCACTGGAGTACACTGACTGTGGTTGAAGAAAGTTACAGTATTGGTGATAAAAGAAATTAGAGGGTTTGAATGAGTATTTCTATTCTGTATTTGACCTTTCAGGTTGAAGGCCTTGTTTTATGCAAGTCAGTTAGACTTTCTGTGCCAGAGGTATTCAGGAATAATGTTATTATCTGTAGAGTCAGATCATTTACATCCAAGAGTCTTGAAACAGTTAAGAAAGTTTTCTGGTTCATTATTAATAATAGAATAACTGAGGATAACTGAGAAAACTCACTAAGTGTGTCAGTATTATAGCAGTATGCAAAGTAACAATCAGGATGACTCCAGAAACAAATTAGTTTCATTTGATATGAAACCTGAGTCCTATCTCGTTTGTTAGTAAGCAGCTTAGACTCTTTAATGGATTTTCACATGTTTTTATGAGAGGTCTTACCAGTAGAAATTTTCTTCAAGGTTTCAATTAATTTCTCAAATTCAGTTACTTACTCAAATGTGTAGAGAGTGCTGTAAATTTTTTAACATGATGAAGATGGTTTTAATACCATCGCTCCATTATAGCAGAACAAAGACTTAATGGGCTGGACAGCAGCGAAATGCAGCTATTTCTCGAGTGACTGTGCAACAAGTGGAACTAGGTTCAGCCCTATTCAGTGCTAACCTGGAAGTAAATATAGACATAAAAAAAAGTCTGAAAACTTTGTATCTGAAATGAACAATTGGAACACCATGAATAGAGTTAACAGTTGTATAAATGAATCGCATTTGTGTCTTGTAAGCTAGACATCTTCCAGCAAAATTGTCTTGGTTTAGGGGAAGATGAAATGGTCCATAGGGAGCAAGAAAAGAAGGTCACACTACTAGAATAGCAAATAATATGTTCTTGGAAGTTTCAGCTTTTTCTGTTCTGTGGTGCTGGACAAGGGATGCAACACACTATTTTAAGATCATGCTGGGAGCTGAAGGCCTAACTTACTGATATGGTATTTAGTGAAAAGGAAGAGGGTTTTGGCATTATAAATGGTGTTCTTAAAACTGATGTTAGTATTACAGTTCATTTGCTTGTCTTTTTTAACTTATCTTGGAAAAATGGATGGGCATGCAGAAAGGAAGGAAAAAAATCCCTTAAGATTTGAGTAAAATACCTTGCAGTCTACTTAGAGCTTCATCTTTGGCTTTTCAGAAACAGAGGTGTATTTTGGTTGAACCGGATGAGCATCACTCCAGAGTGAAAGCATACAAAGTTCTTCAATTTATCTGAGAAAAGTAGAACAAGACAGACTGCATATAGGCAATTCTTTTTCCATGATAAAGACAGTGGTGGAAATGACCAGTGGAATGCCCATTTTCCACAGCACTGAACAGCTCCTGCTCAAATCAGTTTTGTCCCATAACTGGGTTGACCCTTTCAGCTCAGAGAGACCAGGTCTGTTGAGTTAGAGGTGTGTTTCTAGAATATGCGTGAGCCATGCACTACAGTACCTAGCAAAATGATAACCCTTTTCAACAGCAGCCTCCCTAGCCTTTCTGACTTGGGTTTATGGGAGTTTGCAAGGTACTTGTTGTTCAAATACCTTGGTAATGCACTTCAGGTAAATCTAAAGATCTGTGCCACTTGTTTACTTGCGTAGCTGGGTGTATGCACTGATTGCACTTAAGACTGTAATTGCTGTTTGCCAATTTTGCTAAATATAAAACTAGATGTTAGGTGTAGTGAGATAAGCACTAAATTTTAAAAATATTAACTTGTTTCCCCTCTATTATTCCATCTACTGGGTTTGTTGTTTTTTTTTTTCGTTTTCATTGTGTGTAATTTTTCTGCAAATGCTCTGGGCACTGGTGTTTCAGTGGACAAGATGCAGATGCTGCTGCCGATAAGACCTGGTGTGTACCTCTTTAACAGGTCATGATTTAGACAACCAAGTTGACTGGAGTTTTTGTGTAAAATGTAGATGTCTGTGGAGAAATGGAGACTAAACTAGTGATTTAATGATCCTTTTTCAGCTCTTTGTGAAACGGTGAACAGTATGTGAGATGCTTTTGTAGTAATTATGGCCTTCAGGATCAGGCCAAAATGCTTTCTTCATCACACCCTGTTACCTGTACAATGTAGCCTGCATATTCTCCTGAAAATTACACTTAAATTACTCTTATTCTCAGCTGTCTGTAACTTCAGAGCTTTTAACTTTTATCTTGATATTATCGTGGATGGATCTTTCTGCCTCTAAAGTGATCATTAGTTATGCAGATGAACAAGCTGAAGAACAATTTCATAGCAGTGCTTTTTGAATGAATCTGGATGTTAAGTGCACTACAGAATAACAGGATGTCAAGCTATGCTTCACTGAGAGGTGCAGCCGTACACTAGAGTCGTCTTCCCCCCACACCTTCCAAAGATCCTGTATCACAAAATACTCAAAAACTTTTACAGTCTAGTTTTACACATGACTAAAATGTGTGTGCTGTGTTCTAAAGTCTCTAATAGCTGAATTCAAAGTCAAATTTTGAAAGTATGCAAATATTACATGCTTATGATGTGTATGATTATGACTTGCATGGGACTAAGTGTGGAGGCATGTTTCTCAAAGCATGAAGAAGTGTTTCCTGAGCAGAGTAGTGCAATGTTTTTCCCGTTACAGTGGGACTTTTTAAATAATATTCTAGATAAAGAAGGGCTCAGGTTCTTGCCAAGTTGCTGAAGAATTCAGGTCCAAAGTTATTTTAAAAAAAGAAGCCCTAAATTTTTGAAAGTATTTTTACCCCATAAGTGCCTTGCCTACACGGGAGAGCAATTAAACAAACAACCTATATTGCAGTAGCAATACATTTAGTTGCATTTAGTTCTATTTCTAGGAAAATATCAATCAAGGTAAATCAGAAACATGTAAATTAATTTAATCAGATGTGAGAGCAAGGGTATTTCTGTTAAATAAACTGTATCATTAGAATTTGAATCAATGTTTTTGTAGGTATTTCTCAGGAACAATCTATGCAACCAGGTAAAGCTGTACAGATTTTAAGTGAGTTCCTGACAGGTTACAGGTTTCCGGTGCAGGTGGACATTTCAGGAGCGATTGTTAGATCTTATTTACTTAATTGTTCCTGGTGGGGATGGGTGTGATTGGTGGGCATACATTTGATTTCACATTTGAGAAAAATAAGTGGGAAATGAGGAGAATGTCTTATTTTCTGTCAAAGGGGAGTTACTTTATTATAGATGTGATTATGTTTTGTAAACTTAATGGTCATTCAGTCACAAAAGTTCAGAATTTTGTCATAAAACTATAGTCTTACCAAGCACACCCAGATTAGAAAGCCAGTAATCCCCACAGTTGATGGGTTGGAAAATAAATTCATAATGCTCCTAGGCTTTACTGATTTTGTAAAATATTTCTCTTCCATACAAATATGAAGAGCAGTTCTCCTATGAGTTCTACGCTGATGAGCTTGTTGTTTAACAGTGGATCTACCTTTGCAGGCTGGAGGTATTGGCAAGGCAGGCTCCATGTATCATTCATGGCAAAAAGATTAATTCCAGATTAGTGCAAACCATGACTGTTGACTGCCTTTTAACTGAATTTTATAATGGGAATGATAATGTGTGTTTCGGAGAGTGGAACTTTTAGACATCATTAAAAACTAAAAGCAATTACAGTGACTCAGAAAAATAAATACAATAATTTAAACTAGAAAAGATGATGAGGCAGTAATTGTCTGTGAGCTGTGCTGCAGAGGCACTGCAGGTGGTAAGAAACTACTCTCTTGGAGAACAGGGCAAAACCTGAGCTGCCTTTGTACATATGTGGGGAGTGCAGCAAAGGGAGGTCAACTGGAGGATGAAATCCACTTTCAGGGTGGATGGGGGTAGCTGAAAGCAGGACACATCTTGAATTACTCATGTTCAGTCACCATTTTATTTCCCATTGTGACAGTTCAGGCCTTTGATAATATCATATTTCAGCAGTGATATTAGAATCCAAAAGTGAGAAATTAAGTATGAGAGAGATCAAAGTATTGTTTTTCTTTGTACTGTAGTAGCCCCAAAGGTATTCTGGAACTTCTGATTACTCTTACTAATGTCTCCACAAACTTACTGGTGATGGCACCACAAATTTGGGCTCACGTTTCCAGAGTTGTATGTGCACTGTTAAGAGGGACTTCGCTGCCTGTCTTTGCCCTGCAGTCCTAAGACTGATGTGCATTGGGGCTGACATGGGAAGAGCCAGTCCTGAGCTGGGCTGATAGACCCAATGCTCCCACATCACTAAGCCTGTGGAAATACCCATGTGAGCACAGTTAAGAATAACAAAGAACCAATCCAGACTAAAACTCACTCTTGTGTCTTGTATTAATTCCTGGTTGTGCAGCTGCAAGTCCCACTGCGAAGCCACAAGAACTAAATGGTCAAATGCTGGTGTAGCAGAGCTGCCTCTTAGCAATACTGTGTGAGGTTCCAGCCTCCAACACTTCAAGATCTGCAGCATTAAGTATAGTTAGAGATTTATTGCGAAGTAAAGTAAATGTCTTTTTGCAATAGCTACCCTCTGAATTTCTGGAAGTTGTTTCTTTTCATGTCAGGCCTCCCGGATTTCAGTCCAAATAACAGTGTTATTAACACTGAAAGGAGAAGTATTTTGTTTTTATCGAGGATTGCAAATGTTCAGGATTTTTGTGTTTTACAGGGCCAGCAGCTAGGTATGTGTGTCCCTCAAAAGCAGGTTGAGATGAGCTCTTCATCTGAGAGTTCACACAGGTTCCACTGCCTTAGTGTATCTTAGCACAGATTTTGTTGTCTTCGTCTTTCAAATTGCTTCTCCCTTTGCTCTTCTCCCTTTAAATTAGAAATGTCAGGTATTTTTTTCTACCAGACTGTAAATTAGGAGCATGCAGTGCACAGATCTTAATCTTGTTCGCAGAGCCAGATATTGGGGTGTTTTGGTTTTTTGTTTTGGTTTGTTTTTTGTGCCAAAACTATCTCTCAGGCAGTTCCTAGACATGGACAGGTGGTAGCAGAGGCAAAGGACAAGACCCATCAGCAGCTTCCTGAACGTAGCATCCCAATTTTGGAGGAGTTGTTCAGACCATTGTCTGGACAGGTTGTGCATGTTGGCCTCACAGTAAAAGGATGTTCCTTGATGAATTTTACATACTGGTGCTGATGTGGCACAGACCTTTGTAAGCAGAACAGAAGATATTGGTATAGGTTGTTTATAACCTATGGCCTAAGACTAAATACCAACGGGGCTTTGTGCAAGCTAGATTTGGAGAGTCTTGCTGTGGTACTAGAAGAGTAATCCTGAATATCCTGAATTCTTGAGAGTGATCAGAATTATTCCTTCTGTCTCATTTCCAAACTGTCCCAGCTGTGGTTATCCATTTCAGTGCTACTCACTTCCTTAGTTACTCTCTACCTCTCCTTGTCAGACTCCCTGCTCCTGATTTGCTCCTCGCTGGGGAAGTCTGAATCTCCACCCCTGAACTTCCTGTTGCAGTCAACACTGGTATTCCCCCAAAACCAGAAGTGCTTTGAGCCCAGTTTCTTAGTTTGGCTGTTCTTAATAAGAGTATATGATTTTTGGAGGGGGAGAAAAGATTTCTAAGTAGTGATCTGAGTCCAGTGAAGCTGAGTAAAGCTTCACAGGTTTGGATTAAGACACTAAGTGTTAACATATTCTTGGTGTTCGCGCTGCACTAGAAAGGCTGTTTGAGAAGTTGTATATCTGTGTAGAAAACTTGGTTTCTGGAAGAAAAGGTCACAACTTCTTGGTGATGACATACACATATAATAATGGGCAGTCTTGACATTCAGGTCTCTCAAGAGAACTCTTAAAATATGAACAGGATATGCATATGCCCTGAATTCCTTCTGTCTTCACAGTGCTCACACACACATCTGAGGTCTTCATGGTTACTCCAATAAAAAGGCAAATGAAGCTGACAGTGACCTACTCTGAAAGTAGAGGGTATATTATTCTAAAGGTCTTTTTCAAGTGGTGGCTTTGTTAATGCCATATTTTCTGTACTGATCTTTGGCCATTTCCTTGGCTCAACCACTTTTTGTGTGTTCTTCACCAGAGTTGTTAAGTGCTTTCATCTTTCTTTTAATACTTGGATCAGTTGCAGCGAACACTCCACAGTGCCATCTTGGCACAGCCATACTGCCTCTGCTGGAACTGGTGGGAACTTGGGATTTGAAAAGGGCATGGATGCTGAATCACCCACATCTTGAATGCTGATGAAAAATAGTTACAGTGACTTATAGCTTGCTTAAATTTTATAATGACAGTAGCAATGCTCTGGCAAGCATCTGTGAGAACAGGCAAGGATGAATGAGCAGGACGGGGAAAGGGCAGGGTTAGATCCTGCTACTGCCCTGCCAAGGCAGAGGAGTCCCATGCCTCAGTGGCTGTTGCATATCCTCCAGAGATTTCCAATTCTGCCAGCTTCTTCCTCAGCTTCTGCCAAATGAACTTAATTATTAAAACAGAAACAGATATTTTGCAGTGGGGCTACATATAGCAACCTCTGTAATCTAAGGAAAATGGCAAAATTTCATGTAGACAGACAATTTGGAGGAACTGAGAAGGCAGCAGTTTTTATACTCATAGATGTATGGCTGCAAGGTGGAAGATGATAACCTGGTCACCTAGGCCAGTGGCATATGGGTTAGTTGAACTGTTTCTGTGTGATCGTTGAGTACCTTAGTGATCACTACAGAATTAGGGCAAGAGACCTTTGTGTGTAGAAACGATTTGCCTACAGTTAACTTTTTAGTGCATGAACTGTTTTCTCCGAATTGCATTACAGAAATGTAGTTTAGCATGTAAAGAAATTGAATTAGGTTGTTATCAGGAAACAAGATACAAACGGGAAATACGTTTTTCAAATTTCTGTTTAATGCTTTAATGAAAAATCTTTCAATGAAATATTAACATAAGAATTCTTTTTCTTGTTATCTCTAGTATTATTTCTCTGCTACCTGGGGATAGAAGGAAAGGGCTTATTATTGTTATTCCAGTTGAGATTCCATACATTCATGACAGCTCCTTAAATTTTTAGTATCTTGGGGTGAGTGGGAATTATTAACTTGTAATCTGTCCTGTTAGATCTGTGTCCAAAAGCCCAAACCATGTATGGAAAATGCCAAATGCAAATTTCTTTCAGTGAAATCTTGAGGCCTGAGGAGGAAGGCATTTTTCTATTCTTACTTTAGTATTGTCAATTAATATAAGTATCTCTCATAATGGGAATTTTGTGGAGTCTTCCAAAGAAGTCTCAGTGTTATTACAACATGACTTGAGCAAAAAGCAGAGGCAGCAAACATTATTAATTCTAGTGTTCACAATGCTCTGAAAGTTGAAGTAAAAAAAGGAGTTGGCCTGTGAACAGGAGAGGCTGAAGTTTTATTTTCAGTTGCATTAGAGATGCAGATACTTAACTCCTTTGCACCCAGTTGTTATGTATGTACACAGCTGGACCAGAGAAAACCTATTCGAGGAGGTCTGTATGGGTTTCAGTGGCACAGAAGAAAACATTGTCCTTAATTAAAATGTGACCCTATGCAAAGTAGGAGTCCCATGGAGAGCAAGAGTACAGTGAGGTTATAATTAGCATAAACACTCAGTTAAAGTGAACATCAAGCACAGGAAAATTATATATAAGTGACTGAACTCAGCATCTTGAAAATCAGGTGGTTAAATCATGTTTAGTATCTAGGAATTTAATATTTTACTGTAGTTCAGTTTTTGCCACCACTTCCACGAGAGGCCAATAGTCTATTTTTACTTAAAACATCTATTGTTACTGTTGTTCCTGAAAGCAAAAAAGTGCCCTTTTATGATATTTGACAATCATATTTGCAACACTTAGTCCCAAAATGAAAAGAAATTCTCTTCCATGCCTGCTAGTTTAAGCAGTGCTTCTCTTACAGAACAAAATCATAGAATCATTTAGGTTGGAAAAGACCTTTAAGATCACGGAGTCTAACTGTTAACCCAGCACTGCCAAGTCCACTATTAAACCATGTCCCTAAGTGCCACATTTACATGTCTTTCAAATACTTCCAGGAGTGGTGACTCAACCACTTCCCTTCACAGCCTGTTCCAATGGTTGACAACCCTTCCACTGAAGAAATTTTTCCTAGTATTCAGTCTAAAACTCCCCTGGAACAACTTGAGTCCCATTTCCTCTTGTCTTATTGCTTGCTACTTAGGAGACCAACACTCACCTCACTCCATCTTCCTTTCAGGTAGTTATAGAGAGCAATGAGGTCTCCTAAGCCTTCTTTTCTCAGACTAAACCCCAGTTCGCTCAGCTGCTCCTTATAGGACTTGTGCTCTACAGTCTTCCCCAGCCTTACTGCCCTTTCCTGGACATGCTTCAGCACCAAAATGTCCTCCTTGTAGTAAGGGCCCAGAACTGAACACAGGGTTTGAGGTGTGGCCTAACCAATGCCCAGTGCAGGGGGACAACCACTGGCCTGGTCTGCTGGCCATGTTGTTTCTGACACAAGCCAGGATGCTGTTGGCCTTCTTAGCTGACAGGGCACAAGCTGGCTAGTGTTCAGCTGGTTACCAAACAACACTCCCAGGTGCTTTGCTGACACTCTTCCCCAAGCCTGTAGCATTATATGGAGTTGTTGTGACCCAGGTGCAGGACCTGGCATTTAGCCTTGATGAACTTCATAACACTGGCCTGGGCCCATTGCTCCAGCCTGTCCAGATCCCTCTTTAGAGCCTTCCTACCCTCAAGCAGAAAAACACCCCTGCCCAACTTGGTGTTATCTGCAAACTTAGCAAGGGTGCACCAGATATCTTTGTCCAGGATATTAAACAGAGCTGGCCCCAGTACTGAGCCCTTGGGAGCATGAGCTTGTGGAAAGTCTGTGTGAAGAGACCCTTAGCTTCATTTTGGGAGTAGTTCTTTTCTTGGGTTTTCCACTTGCCTGTGCAATTGTCAGATCTCCAACAGTCTGTCCCTTCTTTCTCCTTCTTGCATATTGTGCAACCTTTAGCTGTTTGCTAGCTAACAGCTCATGCTCTGTCTCATTTGTGTCTGGTCCATGGGAAACGTGTCTCTTTTCCTTAAAAAACCATAAGACATTCCTTCTACCCTATCCTTTTCACATCTCAGCTTCTTGCTGCTGTTATATGTTAGTGTCAGGCACCAGCTCCAACTCGACCTAACTTCTCTGCCACCTTTGTCAGTGCTTCCTAGGATGTCCTAACTTCTGCCTGCATTAAATGGAGAAGTTTGGGTTACTGGAAATCCCCTTGCTGAAGTATGAATTTATAATGGTGGTTCAAGAAGTTTCTTAATTCTGTCATTGCTTGGTGATGCAAGAGGTTTATCAGGCAATGCACTACTTTGGGCCACCCCTTCTTCAAGGTAAAGCCTTGGGAACAAGTAATTTTTCTAACCCTTTTTTTTTTAGTTTTGTACAGAAAAAATAATAATTGTCTTGAACGTAAAGCTTCAGCACAATGCCATTTCGTTCAGGGGTGTTAGCTGCAGCTTTCTGTTCCTTCAGTAAGGAAATGGCTTCTTCAGCTCTCTGCTGGAAAGCTGAATTGGTGCTAAATGAGTGAGCAGTGGTAAGCCAGGACAGTGCATAACAAACAGCGAATTAGTCATGAAAAAGCCCAGTGCACAATCTAAAGTAAGCTGTTGATCATCAAGTTGCTTCACTAGTAAAAATAAGTCAAACTTGTGAAAAGGTCACCATGCATTAACTTCCTGAAGTATAAAAGGAGACTGCTGTTGGTTCTGCACACCTGGTCATTCCATGTTCACAGAATCATTAAGATTGGAATGGACCTCTGGAGAGCATCTGGTCCAACCCCACTGCCAAGGCAGGGCCACCTAGAGCAGGCTACACAGGAACATGTCCATCCATATTTTGGAGAGGAAGATTCCACAATGTCCCTAGGCAGCCTGTTCAAGAGGTCTGCCATACTCAATTTGAGAAGTTCTTCTTCATGTTGAGGTGAAACTTCTTGTGTTCTTCCAGCCTTCAGTGCATCACTAAGCAGTTGCAAGTTGCACTGAATTAAAAACATGTCATGAAATAAATCATTCTAGAATCACCCTTTGTAGTATCCAAACTACCCTGAATTGACTTGTCATTTTGCACAAACTCCCTGAAGGCTGAAATGAATCAATACATTAGCATGAGGTTGC
Organism: Agapornis canus; assembly: GCA_036873685.1. Taxonomy (NCBI): domain Eukaryota; kingdom Metazoa; phylum Chordata; class Aves; order Psittaciformes; family Psittacidae; genus Agapornis; species Agapornis canus. Next base: position 12,345 of record JBAFWW010012253.1, read on the forward strand.
AGACTTAACACCTCCACACAAGACATATCATCATCATATAAGTTTTCTTGGTAACAGAACTACTAAAAGCCTTGTGTTTCAGACCATGTCCTTGCAAATAGCAAGATACAGTATACTTTAATCAGTGCATCAGTTAGCCATGAGATAAAGGCTGTGAATGTGTTCTTGACTCATATCTGAGATTTACTATTCCTGGTTTGGTCCAAACTGCACTTCTGAATGTGTGTCTGCTTGCCTTGCACACATGAAGAGTGGATTAATAATGGGTTTTCATGTCTCTCCATAATGCTTACTTTTCTAGTCAGAACTCTTTTAGATGGTGTAGAAAGTGCTGATAGTTCTGTAAAGATTCATTCAGATCATAGCTTTACTGTAGATAATTCTGGCCTGGAATAAGTTACGTAATTTGATAGAAGCTTTTTGTTTGCTAAATTAAACAAAAATACATTCAAGTGTCTTCACTAAACAAGTCATTTGACAAAAAGACTTCCTTTTACCTCAGCCATTCTTTCGTGCTCAAGCATTAAAGAAAAATTTTTGGAATATAGTATTGTACACAGCTGTTTGGTAGGAGGAAGTGGAGGTGTCTTCAGTGAAACACATACGTTTTGCATGCAGAGACTACTATTTTTGTTGTGAATTAATATTCAGTTTTGTTAAAGTTAAAGTGAATCAAGAAGAAACAAGTGCTGTGATGAACCGATTCTTGACAGTTACCAATTCACTGACAGTGATTTCATGACTAAATGTCCTTGTTTAGTATATAGCCTGCACAATTAATGGCAATGTGTACATCTCAGAGAATAACATGAAATCCAGTATGAGTCAGGTATTTATTTTTTTCCTTTCCAATATCATGTTGTTATGCTTTATTATTCCTGAAACTCTCTGTCATGAAATGTGAAATTAGATTTGTTTGGATTTATCTACTTGGCATTCTTAAGCTTTATGACATAGAATCTACAAGTTGAATGTAAGTGTTCTTTATATTCATTTAGTACTTCAGTAATGTAGTCTGCAGTGTATAAAAGAACCAGGCTTACAGAACAGAGATCAGACAGAATGAATAATAAAATATGCTTTCTCTTTAGAGGTGAAATGAGTAACTACTGTGTAAGCTGAGTAATTGTAATTGTCTTGCTCTTACCTGTTTCTCTCCTTCCTGCATTCTGTCCAGGATTGTCTTTCTCTAAGATAGCAACTTGCATTCTTGATCACTGAATGGTGATCCTATAGTACCACTGGAAAATGGGCAATACTGAAACAGTTGTAGAAACATCATGACTTGGGCATTTACTGTCTTGTTCTGCTGTGTCCCTTTACCTACTGCAGGAAATGAGGGACTGGGGGGAAGAGCTGGTGCAAGGGTGTAGCCTTCCTGTGAGCAGAGGAGTCTGCAAAGACTTGTTACTTGTTCATTTGGAGTCAAAATCCTTGCAAATTGCTCCACCTGAGGGCAGAGAAAACCTTACTAGACTAGGGTATCTGCTGCAAATCTGTAGAGGTAGATTAATACCACTTGGCTAGAGGACGATAATTTTGATTTGTGGTATAGGCAAAAGGATTTCAGTCTCTTCAGGGAAGCATAAGACAGAAGATTTTCAAGAAATGAATGTGGTTTCTAACGGGAACCCCTTCAGTAGAAAATCTGGAAGTGCAACTGTGCCTGAGCATTTTTAATTAAGAAAATTAAAAATCATTTGTAACAACTTATAATGCACTAGCACTAATATGCCACAACTAGTAATTAAGTCCGTTCTCATTGCACGTAAAAATGGCTGTGCTGTAAAGCCTCTCTTCTGTTCAAAGTCATTGGAGCTCTCCCTCTCCCCTATGCTCCTTGAGCAGGAGACCATGTCTGTCTCCATTGTAAATAATGATAGACCTGGTGGGAATTGCCTGAACCTGCACTTGTTTTCTCTTAAAAAAGGAAAATAACATTTTACTGAAGTCCATTTCTCCTGACTGCTTGGAAGCAGTAACCAGGTTGCTCATGGTGGTGGTTGCTCATGCTTCTATCTTTTCTGATGCTTATATAGCTTGAGTTTGCTGTTTATTTTGCACATATTGCCACTCTCCCAGTGCCTTGTTAAACATTTTATGCCAGACTGATAAATAAGCAGTTGCTGTCTGTCCTTTTCATCCAGCCAGATATGTCTCTAAATAAAATACCTGCTCTGAAGGAAAAGAAAATTGGCAACTTGAAAACAAGTCAGCCTTTCAACTGAGCAGTAAACTGTAGTCATACGTTTAAGGACATGTTTTATTCCCAGTCTAGAACCACAATTCATCCATATTTTGGCATGCTTCTGGCACAGAATGGACCAGGAAGATCAAATACAGCTTCTGAAAGAGCATTTTTCTGCTCAGGCCCTTGTGTGGTCCTCCTGACTGTGACCAGACTCATCATAAATCCTGACAGCTGGACTGGTTATTTCACAGAACTAAAACAGATTTTAAAGTTTTTCCTTATGCTATTTTTTCCCTTTAATTCTGAACTACTGAGTTCCCATTTTTCAATAATATATTTAAAACAGGGTCTTAAGTGGTTACTCTTTTTTTTTGTTTGTTTGTTTGTTTTTTTCATATAAATAAAATTTTTGCTTTCATGGCACTTTTTAACTTCAAATAAGTCAGTTTGGACCTTTGATATGCATTTTGCAGTCAGCGTAAAATACAGGTATTAAAGATGGAGTTGGAGGGTTAAAGACAAAAATATCAGTAATTCTGTTGATCATGAACCCGGAAGGTCTATTGCAATTGCCCTGATTTATCTTTTATAAAATGCAGTTTATGGGACTTCCTTTAAATAATGCTTACTTGAAATGGACTCTAAGGCAGGAAAAAAATCTGATTATGATTAAAAAATGTACAGTCATTTTAGTAAGAACTATCCCTTTATCATTGTGTTCCTAATGCACATCTGAGCCAGATACTTAACAATAGTTTCATCTAGTGCCATTTCAATCCCCAGTAAAACTTTTTCATATCTTATTGCAAAAGTATAAATAATACCTAGTGCCTTTATGGCACTTTATATTATTTATTAAGCTGAAATTATTTTGTATTTCCTAATGTCATGGTTTTGTAGTTTTCAGTCAAATAGTCATTTACCATCTTTGTCTTTGCATCTTTGTGGGTATTTGGGTATCCCAAGAATGGCTTTGTTTGGAATTGCAAACTTTTTACTTTTGAGAAAAACAGGGCAAGACACAAATAACTTGGGAAGTTCCTGACAATAATTGCAGATCTTTTACACTGAAAAATGTGAAATCATTAAATTTAACATACATTATGCAATTATAGGCAGGAGAGTGTTAGCTTATTGGTTAGAGTTTTTCTTCCTTTTTTTTCCCCCCTTCCCATTATAGGTTTGATACTGTTTCAAGGGCTCCTGAGAAATAGCACAAACAAAAATCCAATTTTTTCCAAATAAAATAGTCTTTAATTGTTTTTCTCAGTAAGGACATCTTCCACCTCCACACTAATAAGCATTCTTCTGTGCCTCAATAGCTACCCACTCACTTTTTCTCTTTAAAGAATTGGCTGTCCCAATTACCATTGAGAATTTTCAGTCTCTCATTAAATTCAGAGCAGCAGGCAATTTAATCAGGTGGTGATCAGTGTAACATTACAGAAAATGACCTTTAGAAAGTGTATCTTACAAATTTTGATACTCTGTTTTATCAAACATAGTGTTTAGTTCATTTACAGTTCCCTTTGGGGGAAAAAAATGACTTGTAGACAGCTCTGGTGTATGTTAAAAGTTACATTTCTCTGTATTATTTGTCTTCAGTTTGAAGGGTCATCTCTTGCACATCAAGCAAATACGAAATTTCCCCCCATTTTGGTGAAGTTTAAATCAAACATGGAGCTGACTGAGGACCTGGGACATGGGCTACAGTGTCATTACTCAGGTGAAAGCCTGGCTTCTCTTTTTTTCCCCCTAGTCAGAGTATCATTTCCCATAGTTGCAGAGAAGGAACCCTCTTGCAGATGGAGGTTTTACGTTTCAAGTTGTGACTCAGAGCATCCCCGTGGGCTGTGGAACAGAGCTCAGGCAGCAGTGGGAGCTGCAGAGAGTGGAGGGTGGTGCTGCAGCCGTCACCCCAGCGTTCTGCAGGGGCTCCACAGGCTCTGCAGCATGGCTGAGGACACTGCGGCTCAAGCAGCTTCTGGAGAGCCCTTTTCCAGAAACCCCTGGAGACTTAGGGCATCACTCTGTTAAAATGTGTGGTTAGTCTAGAGCCAGTATAAAGAGTACGAGAGCTGCCAGGCCAAAAAAACCCCGCTGGAATGGTGAGGTTTGGCATGGTATAGTTATAATAAGGTACGCTAAGCCATTTGGTGCCTGCGCTCGCTAGGAGTTGGTAAATTACAACTATACCCCTAAGATGAGCCATTGCAAATTTAGTTTAACAAATTCAGTTGTTGTCCTGGGTTCAGCAGTAGCAGTCATTTTTTCTCCTTAGTAGCTGGTGCACTGCTGTGTTTTTGACTTTCAGCCTGGGAACAGCACTGATAACAGGGATGTTTTTAGTTGCTGCTCAAATGTTTAGTTTGACCAAGGACTTTGTGAGTCTCATGCTCTGCCAGGGAGGAGGGAAGCCACGAGGAAGCAAAGACAGGACACCTGACCTAGACTAGCCAAATAGGTATTCCATACCACAGCACATCATGCCCAGGATGTAAATTGAGAGTTACCTGGAGCAGCTAGGTCACTGCTCAGTCAGGCTGGGTATCGAGAGGTGGTATCGTATTCTCTTCCCTTGTTATTTCCCTTATCATGATTATTATTGGTGGTAGCAGTAGTGGTTTGTGTTATACCTTAGTTACTGAACTGTTCTTA